>JASFXW010000149.1:0-107799 GCA_030490835.1 Annona cherimola | reverse complement strand
CATAATGAAGAGGATTTAGTGGAGGTAGAAAGCGGATCAGAGGGTTCCCCTTCACTATTGCCGAGTCGTATGGGCTGTGTGACGACGGTGTCCTCCCAAGAGGTGGAGGCAAAGGAATGTTATATGTGAATGAATGCATTGCATTTTCATACATGGATTGAAAAGGAAAACATGAATTTGAAATGATATTTTTAAGGGATGGTGCAAATAATTCTCTAAATGAGAATGACAAGTCACCTGGTGTAAGAGGTATATAATGTCGGGGAAATCAAAAGTCATGCATGTAGGAGACCATGTAGGCATCAAGAGGAAGAGATGTTCCCCTTGATAAGGCCAAGTCGGAGAAAGCCGGCGTATTGGACTATGCTATGTGAGATATTCTTTGGGCTAGCGTACCCGCACATGAAGGTTTATGTCAAGAATCGAAAGGAAGCATTTGCACATCCAATGTTTATGAAATGATTTTTATGAAAAGGTTTCTATTCCATTAGTAATTGATCACTTGTTAAGTGTCTCCTATCGAATGGAGAGAAATGCATTTGCGAAAGGTTTACATGAATGGTTTTTATGAATGGTTTATGAAATGGTTTCCAAGAATGATTTACGAAAAGATTTCTATTCCATTGGTAGTTGATCACTTGGTAAGTGTCTTCTATCGAATGGAGAGGAATGCATTTAAATGAAAGAAAAATGCTTGCTTATTGAGTTTCGACTCATGTTTTTTTTTCCAACCTCAGACAGGTGAAGGGAAAGCGAAGAGATGAAGGGCATGTTTTGCTAAAGGAAAAGAGGAATCTACAAAGGTTAGTAGATTTTTGTATGAATAGATGCCCTAATGGGATATGATGAGAAAGGACAGAGGTTGTATGAAATTATGAAGTTATGAATAATATGAGAAGTTGATAATTTATGATGTTATCGATAAGTCCATTATAAATGATGATGAGTATATGTTTATGTGATAAAAGAAAAGAAAAAGAAAGAAATGAAAAAGAAATATTGGATGAGATCCAATTAAAAGTACCCGCCGCGTGATCAGGGCAACAATCCTAAGTCATGTTTACCAATCGACAAGATCTTGGAGTAAGGACTATGTGGATGTCTCGGTTCGAGGCGCCGCACTAGGCAACCATCTATCTCCAACTTCTCTCCCATTCCAGGGAGGCGCCGTCGGCCCTAGGCCTATCTTAGCGACTTGGCCACACCAAAGGGAGATAATCGGTCCGCTTACACCTTTGAGGTGGACCTCATGCTTTGTGCACATGAACCTTTCATAAACATCATTTTTGACATGCTAGCATGATTTTTTATTCATAAATTCATGTATCATCATTTGTCATAAACATTTGAGAAAGCATTATGCAATTCATTTATCATAGTGAAAATAGCATTTCAATACATATTAATATAAACGAATGGTCATCCTTAAACACCTTAGAAGTAATTTAATCAATCATTTTCTAAACAATTCAAGTAGTTAACACATCATTGGCAAATATTTTATCATAATTTGATAAAACAAAATAGTCATTTAGAAAGCTGCTTGCTTACATGTTTCGCCTTAGCTTTCCGAATCTACTTTTTCTTTGCCTTTAACTATACACATAAGAATAGCATTCATAAAATTTTCATTTATTTCATATACTTAGTTTTCCAACCCATAATTCATTAACATATATAACCCACTTGAATTCCAAGTCGGGTACACATACATAGTACATACTTGTGCATCATACCATTCATTCCATATCATGTTCTAAATCCACGTGTAGGGTAAACATTCATACACATAATAACCATTCATTTATCATCATATGAGGGTTCATCCATCACATTTATCATTTTTCATCTATTTTTCACATTTCATACGTCGATGCTCATTTTAAGCATATATTCGACGTCTTAGGCTTCATATATCAATCTTAAAATTTGAGATTATTATTAATCATCAAAAAGCAACATAATCATGCATTTTATCATAATTTCAGGAATTTTTTCATTTTAGCAAATCTCTTAAGTCATTTATCATTTATTCATATATATCCTTCCATACATACCCATCTTATGACACATATCTTATGTGTTTCTTAAAATTTTTCAAAACAGAAACTTGTATCCTAATTTAGCATAATTAAACCCCTTAATTAAAAATAATTTATGGTTTATTTTTGGAATTTTAATCCATTTATTATAGGGTTCCAAAATAGCAACTTTAGGACCCGTTTTACATCCTTTCAACGTCTCTTTTGATACTGAAATCAAAATAGATTTTTAATCCATAAATTCCACCGAATAATCATGATTTTATTAACCCAAATTTAGGGTAATAGCACATATTTAAAATCCATAATTCGGTTGCTTCCAAAACAGCAACTTTCACACATGTTTTGGGTACCTTTTGCACCCCTCTTTGGACGTCCTTTTACATACCCTTAAAAATCAGATTTAGGGAATGCCTTTCTAACCTTTTTTGTCCATAAAAAGTACCCTAATCCTAGGGTATGTTACCCTCTAAAACATCCATAATTTAGTTATTGATAAAACAACAATATCTCATGCATGTAGGGTACCCCTTTTTGCCCCATATGGACGTCCCTTTGTGTATGCCCAAAAAATCAGATTTAGGGCAATCTTTCCTACCCCATATAGGACATCAAAGGGAACCTTAATTTAGGGTACTTTACCCTACAAATCATCTACATATCATTTAGGCTAATCCATGCATCATACTTAACATAAAAAGTGGAAAATTGGGTCAAATCCTTAACCTTAAGTTCCATCCTTTCTAAAATCCATAGCTTATGCCCAAATCAACATATTTAATTCATAAGAACGTGAATCATATTCTAATCATAGTGTTTAATCAAAAAAGCAACTTATTATGTTGATTTAAGAAAATTCAAGATAGGTTATTCACCAATAATCAACCCTAGCCTTCAATTTAACCCTCTTGAACCCTTGATTCCATTCATACCATTCAATCCTTATTCAATACCCTAATTAAGGGCATCATAAATAATATTTAAGGGTTCTTTATGAATCATATTCATGACCCATAATTAGAGGAAAGAAGCTTGGGTTTAAATGATTCAAAACTCAAAGTATACTTCTTTTTAAGGAAACTTGAATTCAAAATTTCCTAGCTTGAATCCCTTTCTTTTCTCCCCTTTTTCCTTCTCCTTTTCTCCTTTTTTTTCTCCTCTTTCTTTCTGGTCTTGGGACGTGCAAGGGCTGCCCTCTTGGAGATTTTTTCTCCTTTGATTTCTCTCCCTAAATGAACGTCCAAGTGCATGCTCTGATGTTTATATATTTTGATTTTTTTATCCATCTTGTGGGGCCCACTTTGACACATCATGGATAGGGTAATTTGTGACCCACTTATCTATTAATGAGTTGGCATAATTTCACTCAAATAAATATGGCCAATTATCATTTATATAAATATCAAATCTTTAGCTCATAAGTGAGCTACTTAGCTACCTCCCTTGGACGTCCACATGGAAAGCTCCCTTTGGCATTTTTTTGCCACAATTTCCACACCATTTAAGAGAATTTACATACGCCCTCTCATTTAGATTACCTAGGTTTTGACTTTAGTATAAAAAAATCAAAAAAAATCCAAATGAAAAGCCCCTTGGACGTCCATATGGTGCCTCCTCTCAAGCCTCTTTGAGGCTAACTATTAGCCACCTAACTCAAGCATTAATGTATGGAATTTTATCATGGATATTGTAATTTAAGATAATTCATAAAATCAAGCCAAAATACCCTTGGTTGACACCTCGCATGGAGCATTAACTCATGCATTTAATCTCTTGTTTTTTCATAAATGCATATTACTTTTTGGTGCATAAAGTCAATGTCCCTTGTCTTTTTGTGATTAAGCATGTTTTCATGATAATTAGCTTAATCAAATCCTTCCATAATATTCATCACATCGTTTTATTCATTCATTTCAAATTTCAACTCAAAACGACTTTTTTATCTTGAGTTATAGCTATTTGAATTTAACTTTTAAACTTGGGATGAAAATAAATAATTATCACCCTAAACCCATCGTAATTTCCATAATTCAATCCATTCATAATATCGGGCACATAATCATGTGCTTACCTTCCAAATTTCATCTCAATCCGCCTTATAGGCGTCAAGTTATGAATTTTCTAACATTTTTCAACTTAATTCCATAATTATCATTAAATCCTCTATTAATTAAATCATAAAAAATAAATTAATTATTCATTACCCATTTAAATCCTCTAATTCTTATTAAGCCACCTTGGTCATATTGACCCACATTAGGCCTTGGAGATTAATTTTATCACCATTCTTAATTACAACCCTAATTGCAAAATATCATTAAATAATAAAAATCATTCATAAATCAATCAAATCATACATGAATCATAATTACAAGTCAAATTGCATCTATATGAGCCCTACTTGGGTATAGGTATTACAACATGGGACGTCCAATTTTCAAAAATCTGATATTTTGGAAACCTAAGATATGGACGTCCAAGGGTGGCCAAGAAATGCATGAAAAGTTGCTGTTTTGGGCAACTAAAATTATGGACTTTGAATTCATGAAAATACCCTAAATATGGGATAAGAAAATTATGTTTAAAGGTTGAAATTAAGGAGACAAAAATCTGTTATGGAACATACGTCAAAATGGACGTTGAATATGAGAAAAAGTGATGAAAAGTTATTGTTTTGGAACCCTACAATTAAGGGATTATAATTATATGAAAATACTCTAAATTTTGTGCTAATTAAGTATTTTAATTATGCCAAAATAGAGGACAAGTTTCTGTTTTGAATAAGATTGAGTAACACATGTTATATGTGTAGTTAAAAGGGTACACATAAAGGGTATGTATGGCAATGATGAGAAACGCCTAAGTATGATGTGCTAAAATGAAAAAATGTATGAAAATATGATAAAATGGCAAAGTGAGGTGCTGTTTTGATAACGTTGTGAAATCTCAAAATTTGAGATTTATAAGAGAGGCCTAAACTATTAAATATGTGCCTAAAGTGAGCAACTATGTGAGAAATGTGGAAAATAGATATTAAATGACAAATGGGAAACAATGAACTTCCATATGTTAAGTAAATGAAAAATTAATATATGTTCGAAAGTCTACCCAACATAAGGGTAGTAAAAGTTAAAAGAATGAAAGATATGATATATAAGCTATCTTATTATGTATGGACATCCGACTTGAAATACAAGCGGGTTACGTAAGATATGAGGGTTGAAAAACTAAATTATGTTCAAGCATAAAAGGTTATATGTATGAATGCAATGTCATTCTCATGTGTATAGGCAAAGGTAAGGAAAAAGTTAACGAGGAAAGCTTATGTGATTCAGGTATGCAAGCAACTTTCTAAAAGAATTGTTTTCTCAAACTTTGATAAAATGATTGTAAACTCTATTTAAATGCTTTGTATTGATTTGCAAATGAATGCTCAATTGTTTTAAGATAGTTTAAGGATGGTCATTCCTTTGTCCCAATGTGATGTTGAAATGTTGTTTTCACTATGGCAAATGATTTGATTAATGATTTATCAAATGTTATTGAGAAATTATGATTCAAAGGTTTATACACGAAAGTCATGCTAGCATGTTTTTTATCATATTTATGATCATGTTTATGACAATTTCATGGTACACAAGGTACTAGGTCCACTTAAAGGTGTAAACGAACCGATTGTCCCCATTTAGTATGACCGAGTCGCTAAGATAGGCCAAAGGGCGGCGGTGCCCTCCCAGAGATGGGAAAAGATGGAGACGATGGTCATCTAGCTAGCACACTATCCTATGATGTTCATATTTTATAATGAAAATAGTACATTGCATTATTCATGATATACTTATGATGGGTATGATGATTCATGATTTTCATGGTGTACCCACAAGTGGGTATAATGTTGTTTTCCAAGATATGTATTCAAGTGCAAACATTGCCTGCAAAATGAATTTCTTGAAAAACTATGCAGCTTGCTTACTGAGTTATACTCATGATTTGTTTTCCAAACCCTAAGACAGGTGCAAGGATGGAATTGAAGAAGAGAGCACAGGTTAAATGAAGATTGACATCTCTATGAATCCTTGTGCATATGTTTATGTATGGAAAGATGTGTTATGAGCTGAATAATTGCTACTTGTTGCAATTGATGTGATTTTACACTGTGATGTATGATGAATTGATGAAAAAAATTTTAAGAATAAATGATGGATGTATGTTTTGCTATGATATGAATGCTATGAATTCATGATTTATCATGGATATATCGGGACTTGATGTTGGCCTACATAGGAAAATTGATGCAAAATTTAACATGCGTGATGTGATTAACTCATATGGAGTAAATTATGAATGGTTAAATACCAAATAATCCCACCGTATGTCAGGGCAATAATCCTGGTCATACCAATCAATAACGGTCTCGGAGTAACGCTTAGGATGTGACGCTCGGTTTGGGGCACCACAAAGCTTGACATCAGAGCATGGATTGGTAAATAGGCATGGTAAACTTACTAAGTATGAAGATTGATTGAATATGATGAGATATATATGATCATATGTTGATTTTTATGCTATATGAGGATGATTTGTATTATGATGATTTTGAAATATAGCTGATTTGCTTGTTTTAAATTGTAGATGACAGATAAGGGAAAGGCAGTTATGAGTTCGGAGGAGTTAAGATGGGAAATGGAGGAGGAAAAAAGATGAAGAGTAAAGGAAAATGTCCATAAGTGGTGGACATTGTAGCAAAATGTGATGTGTTTTCCATCCGTTCCTCCAGGTTTCCAACCCAAAAACCCTCTACCACAGCCCCAGAGAAAAATTAATGTTGAACCCTATGTCTACCCCTTACAGCAAGGATGTAACCTAAAGGAGTCTACAAGAAGGGCTCCTAAAGCCGAGGTTATGTTAGTGTGAAACCCTAAAGTAATGCCCTGGCCCTTTTGTCGACAGGCATTGTCCGCTTTGAGCCTCGGCCAGCACGGTTTTGTCCTTCTGGGGACCTTCCCCAAAAGGCGCCTCGACAGTTCGACTAGCGTCCTCCACTTATAGCCCAGGCTCCCTCCTTCGTCCAAACCGATGTGAGATTTCACATCCACCCCCCCTTAGGGACCGAATGTCGGGATTCGGCTCTGATACCATTAAGTAATGCCCTGGCCCTTCTGTCGACAGGTATTGTCCGCTTTGGGCCTCATCCCGTACAGTTTTGTCCTTTTGGGGACCTTCCTCAAAAGGCGCCCTGACAGTTCGACCAGCAGCCTCCATTGAGCTGATTATGAGATAAATGGATCAAAGTAAATTGTTGGTGATTAAAATACACCAATATATCATGAATAATCATTTTCCATTATTTAATATGAATTATGAACATTTATATGATAATTGTCAAGTTAAATGGAAAAATACTGGAAAATTCATAACTCAACGCCTGTAAGGCGGATTCAAGTGAAATTTATTGATCACATCTCAATTCCAACCGTTAATTTCAAACGACTATAACTTGAGCTAGGAAAATCGGATTGAGATGAAATTTTAAATGGTTGAATGAAATCATGAGATGCACATTTTGGAAGGCTTAGGTTAAGCTTAAAATGTTGGGAAAATTCCTGCATTGAAAAAGGTGAGCATGCTTGACTTTAACACCTTAAAAGTACCATTCATTTAATGCTAGAGTACATGAAATAATTGCATGGTTTTAATGGAAAATGAGGTGTCAAATGCATCATATTTTTAGGATATTTTATGCAATATTATAAAACATAAAAATGCAAGAAAAATCCAGCAATGAATGCCCATGATGATGATGCTAGAAAGTGCTCAACAAGAGCATAGAGTATGTGTCCACATATGGACGTCCAAGGGGCTGCATTGCTATCTATTTTTGAATTTTTAATTTTATAAAATATGTATCCATGCAGCTGACATGTAGGGACACAAGGATATGCATTCAATTATACAAATTCCCTGCAAAAGAAATTGTAAAATACAGCTGCCATGGAGGTGAAAACGTGGATAACTTGAAGGGGGCAAATAACGTGTATTATTATGCTGAATTGCTGCGATTTTTGCTAAAATTTTTAATACCAAATTAATGCATTAATTAAAGGGTAATTAGGTGTATATTTTACCCTTAAATGGACATTAATAAAAAATGGAAAAAAATATGCAAATGGGCAGCAACAATGGACGTGATTTCTGGACAGGTGGATGGTTGTGATTAAAACAGATTTTTGATTTTTCAAAAATGGTAAAAAGAAATTTTACTTGGCTGTAAAATAGCCAGCACATGAAGGGGATAACCAAGTATTTAATTGTGTGAAAAAAACCCAGCAAGTGGGGCCCACAACTGGATCATATCCAGCCCTATAAAAGCCATGCACATCCATTTGAGTTGAGGTTTGGGAAAATTGCTAAATGCTGAAAATTTTCTCCCCCAAGGCAGCTCTCACGTCCCCATTTTTGGCCAGCAAGAAGGAAGAAATAGAAGGGAAAAAGAAAAGGAATTTTAGGAGGAAAATCATCTCAAAGTGTTTAGGGATTGGAGTGCATAAACCAAGTGTGTGTGTTGTTTTGAGTTGTTTAACTTGAGTTTTAAACTTCAAAACTTGAATATGAAATTGATGCTAAAATAATCTTCAAATGATGATTGAATATGGTCTTTGATTGAATATTGAATGGCTATTAGGTTACATGTATGAATTTCTATGTTTTAGATGATGAAAGCGATGATTTGAATGATTTATGAGTTGAAAATTCAACTTGAAAAACTCTAAAATTCACCTAAAAAGTTTCTATTTTGGATTGATGATGTTATTAGGTTATGAATCATGTATTAATGAAAAACATATGTTGATTCAAGCTTAAGAAATGAATTTTAGAAAATATGAAATGCAAAGTGACGATTATGACCCGATTCCTTCGTTTGATGCTAAAAATGATATGGAAATGGGTTTGCATTATTTGTGAATTCTATGTAGGGTAAAATATCCTAGGTTTAGGTTATTATTTATTCCCAAAAGGATTTGTGAAAATAAGCTCAAAATCTGATTTTTATGGATTTATGAAACGATTTATAAATGGAGTGAAAACGGGACCTGAAACGGTTAAGCAACTTGCTGTTTTAAGGGGTATTAATTTATGAATGTTAAATATGTGTTAATTACCTAGATTTGGATTAAGAAAAGTAGGATTAATTTTTGAAAATTCGGATTTATAAAACTGCTTAGGGTTATGTGTCAAAAGACACGTTAAACAGGTGAAAAATGGATTCCAAAGTTGTTGTTTTGGGAACCTATGATTAGTGGAATTAAATCCCATAAAAATACCCTAAATGCAGTGGTAATTAAGGGTAATTAACACGCTGAAATATAGATTAAATTTCTGACTTAGAAAATTTTATGAAATATAATATGTATGTGTTGCCAAATGGGCATATGTGAAGGAATAGATATGCAAGGGTGATGAATGACTTATGTAATGTGATTTTGTGAAAAATTAAATAAAAATATGATGAATTACATGATTATATATCTTTTTAGAAATTTATGATGTTAATTTCAAATTTTGAAATTGATTAATGAAGCCTAAGGCGATAACGTGTGCTTAAAACGGGCACCGACGTGTGTATTTTGGAAAAGGATTGATAAATGAAAAATTGAGGTTAATGAACCTATAAATGATAATTATTGGATTAATTTTATGTGGTTAAATAGATACCCTATTTATGGGGTTATATATGCTATGTGTTAGTCGATGAAATGTATAAAAGTGTGTTATTTATGTCTAATGACTTGAGAAGTCAAATGAATGATATATGTTAATGGAAATGAGTTGGAAAACTAAATGAGATGCAAGGAAAAGAAATATATGAAAATTTATATTATTCTCATGTAGGCAAAGGCAAAGAAAAGGCTGAGTTGGAATGCTAAAGAACGTAGGTAAGCAAGCAGATTTTCTAAATGATTTTTGCTTTCCTAAATTGCTTTGAATAAATGTGATTTTTGTACTAACTGTTTGATGTAAATATTGAAAATATTTTAGAGGTATTTAAGGATGGCCATTCCTTAGTTAAATGGTGTTGAAATGATGTTTTTACTTCAAATGCGATATTATGAAATTTTCTTTGATAAATGCTATGGAAAAATCATGTGATTCTATGTTTTTGATTGAAAAATCATGCTAGCATGTAAAAGATGGATTTATGAAAAGTTCATGTGCACAAGATACTAGGTCCACTTGAAGGGTATAAGCAGACCGATTGTCCCCCCTTGGTGTGACCAAGTCACTAAAATAAGCCCAAGGTCGGCGACACACTCTCTGAAATGGGAGATGACGTGGACGGATGTCCGCCTAGCTAGCTTCCATCCTAAGAGAGATATGATGGATATGTTCATGTTTTTATATGGCATATTGCATATCGTACTCGTGATGAGTACATGATTTATGTTTTCAAGATATACCTTTTGAAAAGGTATAGTGTGCTTTCCAAGATGATTTTTAAATGCAAAAATATTGCCTGAAATAATTTGCCTATAAAATGTAAATAGGTTGCTTATTGAGTTTCGACTCACGATTTTGTTTTCCAAACCCAAAGACAGGTGAAAGAAAGGATATGGCGAAGGAGCAAGTGCAAGATGGATAAAGCAATGGGATAATTTAGAACTCTTGTGTTATGAAAAATTCATGTTAAATGATTGTAACTATTTGAATGTTTTATGTGATGACTATGGTTTATACATGCAGTGACATCTGATTTATGTAAATGATGAAATATTTTTTATCAGCATGCTATGTATGTGATGATGGGTTGGAAATGACCTATATATGTTTGAGATGAAAATATGAGAAATTAAACTCTTATGAGAAAATAGTTAATTGGATAAATATCCATTAAAAACCCGCCGTGTGACAGGGCAACAATCCTAATCACGTTTACCAATCAATACAATGTCGAGGTAAGGGCTAAGTTGTGACGCTCGGTTTGGGGCGCCACAGTTAGCCCCTCGCCCTGACCCACAGCCGACCCCAGTTGTACCCACTAATCATATTAGTGCAATGGATCTCCAGAATTTTTGGGATCAGATACCTCCTCCCACACCCTCAGAATAGGAACCATGGTATCGGTTCACCAACGGGTTTGTCCAATTCAAATATGGAGTGAGTTGGGAACGCATCTTCCGAAGGGAAAGAGAAGTGTCAATAGCCATGGAGCAATGTCGTGCTCTACGTATAGTGGAAAGGACTTCCACACTCAGCCCAGATGAGGTCATACTACGAGTAATGGAAAGTGATGGTGAGCCCATGAACATGGGTAGTGATAATGAGGATGAGGACCCTGTGGAGGAGTTCCTTAAACCAGAGGAGGAAAGCGATGATGATAGTGAAGAAGGAGACCTCCCTGATTGGTCTGACACTAGTACCATCATTGATGAGCCTACATAGGTACCACCTAGCCGTAGGCGATACCTAAGGGGAATGGCTCCTGGTAGATAAATATGATGAAGGCTTTTCTTTATTTTTATGTCTATACATATAAAAAGTGGTTTGACAACACTTTGGTTGCCAAGTTGGTTTTTATATGTATATAGTGTGATATGTCATGATGTGATGAAACTTTATTTCAAAATGGAATGCTTGAATATGTAAATATAAGAATGTTTACAATGAAATGGCTATTTGATAATTTTGAATGCATGAAAGGAATGGTTATGAATGAATATGAATGTTTATGTCGATAAATGAATGATTATGGTATACTTGATGTTATTCTATATGAAATGATATGGTTATGATAAACTAACCGCATGATAATTATGTAAGCATGAAATGACCTAACCCTAATCATGAATGAAGGTTATGTGATGTGCTTTTGCTATATTCAGAAAACCATCATGGTTGATACAAGGTTAAGAGTTAGGCAAAATAAAGGAAAAGGAATAGCTAAAGAAGAAATCCCAAGCCAGCATGTAGCTGGGGAAACAAGTAATAGGCCTAAAAGACCTTGACCAGGAATAAGAGGGCAAAACCCGAGGACTCATCATAGACAAGAGGACCTAAGCCCGGAACCAAATGTGGAAGGTGAAAACGAATTAAGATAGGCCAGGTTGATTGAGGAAAGAGTGGTATCAGAGCAGGCCTTTGAGTTTACACTAAAGAGATCTTAGTTAAATGGAATCCAATCAACTTCCACACTTTCTTTTGTTGAGGGTCAATCATTCATTAGATCACCTCTATTCGACAGTAGTAACTTCAATTACTAGAAGTTGAGAATGAAATAACTAGTTCTGGATTTAGATATGAACTCTTGGATTATCATCAAAGATGATATTACATTACCCAAAGGTAAGAAAGCCTCCGAATGAAATGAGGAGGAAATCAAATTGGTAAAAAGTAATTCCAAGACAATGAACTTTCTATTTTGTGCCTTAAGTGCAGCTGAGTAGATAGGGTATCTTCTTATTTAACTACTAAAGAAATATAGGATACTCTAACCTTGATATATGATGGCACTTCTCAAGTCTAAGGGACTGAAAGGAATATTTTGATTGGAGAATTGAAAAGTTTTAAATGTTAGACACTGAAAATATAATTGAAATATTTGTAAGATTTTCTAAGATTACTAACTCACTAAAAGATCTTGGAAAAGCAATTTCTGAACCTGAATAGGTTATGAAGATCCTAAGAGCTCTACCCGAGTCATGGACTTCAAAGATCATAGTCATTAAGGAAGAGAAGGATCTAAACACATTGAAGTCAAAAGACCTTATTAGCTCGCTCATGTCTCATGAGCTAATAAAGAAAAGGAATGAGGAACAGCATAAGGGAAAGAGAGCTATCGCATTGAAAGCAACACAAAGCTCGGATGAGTCTATGTCCTCTTCCCAAAATGAAGATGAGGAAATTGCTATCCTTACAAGGAAATTCAAAAAATTTGTGAGGAAATAACTTCAGCTCTAAAGAGTTCAAGGAGAGAAGTAGAAGGGAAAAGAAGAAAGAAATGACCAAGTGCTATATATGTGGGGGAGTGGGACACATGCAAGCTTAATGTCTCACACCTTAAGAAAACAAATCAAAGGAACAACAAGAAAAGAAAGAGATAGAAGCAATTCTAGAAGATTTTCAAAGCCGAACGGTAGAGGAATGTACGTGAATGAGGATACATCCACTACAAGTAGTTACCAATAAAGATCATGAAGCTACAAATTGTGCAATGATTTGTCGTGTGGCAATAATAGCGGAAGAAAACATCATGAACTGCCTCACTACAACTAAATTAGTAGAAGAATTAATCGCCTCAACTGATTGCACAAATAGTGAAGAGGTAATTTCTAAACTTGATCATTCTAATTCCAAGTCTATTTATTCATCTACTCATGATTGTCTCAAATGTGTAGAGTTAGAAGAGTTACAATGGGCTTATGCTTTATTGTATGATGAAATCAAGAATCTAGGCAACAAATATACACAAAAAAGGGACAATGTGACTCAACCACTACAGTAAATCGAGAACTAATTGAAAGAATCAAATGCTGAGTGTAAGAGATCATGCGGCGCCCCGAACCGAGACGTCACTTCCTTACCTCAAGATCTATCGATTGGTAAATGTGAATCAGGATTGTTGCCCTGATCATGCGGCGGGTTCTTAATTGGATCTCGTCCAAATTTTTTTTTTTCGTTTTCATCTGTCATCATTCATAACTTTATATAGCAATCATCACACATTGTGACATTTCACTTATAATAGAATTCATCATTTCATTCATAGCATCCTTTCATGTCTGTCATTGTTCACTCAATCATTGTACACATCACACTTGCATACATTTAGTCATTAACTCACATGAAACTTAGAATTCTAACTAAGTTCATATACACATAAACATGGAACTTAGAATTCTAACTAAGTTCATATACACAATTAGCTTACCTTAGCATATTCATGCTTTTCTATTCCTCATAGCCTTCAAGGCTATCATCACATACCTTCCTCCACGTCTTAGGTTCACGACCTTCTAAGTTTCCCCGGTACCTGTCTAAGGGTTGGGAAAACAAAACGTGAGTGACAACTCAGTAAGCAAGCATTTTATCTTTAGGGAAAGGCTTCCTTGAAAACATTTTTCATAAACATCGGGAATACCTTTCTCCTGAGGACATGTATATGTCCTAAAATATCATCGTGAAATCCTTTTCTTATGAGGACAATTCCATATCCTTGAATGTTTTCATAAGACATTCATTCTTAAAATCACTTACAAGTCGCGTCTGGGCTTGTTAAGGCAAAACATATACGTTTTACCTTCTCTAATGAGTTTCCTTTAATCTTATATGAACATTTTTAATGTTCATAGCCATTACATGAAATTATCGGTTGCCAGTGGACGTTTTACGTCCAAAATATTTTTCTTATAAATCCTTAGGCAAAGGAGGACATCCTCATGTCCTAAAACATCATTAACATAAGCCATCATAAAATCCTTTAGCCAAGAAACATTTTATGTCTCAAAATATTTTTTCATATAGCTTCCTTTGGCAATGGACATTCATATGTCCTAAAACACTTTTTATTTCCAACACATTAACATTGGACATTCTCATGTCCATAAACCCTTATCATTTGGCTCTTTAGAAAATGACATTCTTATGTCCAATCCAAGTTTCACATAAATCTTTTTCATAATCCCCATCTTGGGGCTTGTTTATAGCAAACAAGGCAAATAAAATACATAAACTATTTTCATAACTGCATTTGCATAAAAATATTTTCTTTTATTCCCATTATTTACACTTTTGTGTAAAACACCCTCTTTTTTAGGGTAACTTATGCATATTAGCTCATAAAAATCCCTTTTAGGATAACTTTTTGTATAGATGTTTTTATATCTCAATCTTTGGGCTTTTGAAAAGCAAAATATATGCAAATGCATTTCTCCCCATCCAGTAGTGACACTTAGCAAGTGATCATGCTACCTTTTGGAAAAGAATCCTTAACAACATGCTAGCCCAGCGACTGTTTATTTATCCTGCTCCCATCTCAGGGAGGGCGCCCTGGCACTCCTGTCATCCCTTAGCAACTTGGCCTTATGTAGAGTGGGCCCCAGTCATCCCAACCGTGCTCTACAACTTGCCTATTACTGGTACTGGTGCACCGTACGTTATTATGATGGACCACAGTCCGTTTTGTTTGAAGAACCACAGACCGTAGCCCCATGTCCTTTTAAACCAGGATCACAGACCGCAGCCTGCATCCATATGCACAAAAATCTTAGACCAAAGTCTATATTTAAGAATAATTTTCAAAAACACATCACAGAACATAGTCCGTGTCAACTTGTAAGCGAGCGCACCCACTTTAACAAGTTGTTATTTGAAATCTAGTTTTAGGTGACCTTCCTTAAATTCCTTTAGAAATATTTTGAGTAAAATATTTTGATAAACATTTGAAATTTTTGAGAAACAATACATCTTAAAACTCTTTTAATAAAAGAATTTCAAAACTTTCGGATTTCCATAAATAAATCATATTTTTCTCTAATATTTTCTTGGTTTCCATTTCAGGACCTTTTGTTTATAAAAGTTATGTAATTATGCTATCCCCTTGTCCATGTCCTAAAAATTTAATAATTGTCCACATACCTATTATTTTTATGTATAGGAAAATTGCACAGTCTTTTGTATGCCAATAAGCAACCTGAAATCAAACCGTTTTATGAAATCAATCATAGGAGGTTGGTCATCCTTAAATCCCTTTTAATACATCCGTAGAAATATTTTTCCAACATGTTCAACATAGATTTCCTTGTCTAAAGGAAATCAAAACTTTTCGAATATCATTTCAAAACATATGGACTATGTTCAAATCATCATTTACTATTTAATTATCTTGACCTAGCAAACAAATCTTTTCATAATCATCATTGTTTATTACAAGTTACTGTAGAAATAACTCAAAACTTATTTACAAACAATATTTTGTGAAAAAAGGGTAAAATTTCCTTTTTCTTATAAAATGCTGTTAAAACAATATCATATAGAACTTGCTTGCTTAAAAGCAAATTCTTAAAACCATCGGTATCTAACATGAAATCCTTAGAAAATATTAGCATGGAGAACTTGCTTACTCATAAGCAAAATTCTCAATTCCATTAACTTGAAGCATTCCCATCCTTGGCAACACTTAGGATAAATTATTTATCTTAAGAAGTGTCGCTTGCTTCCCATGAAGCAAACCTTAAGACTTTTCATTAAAGTCATCATTTTTTCAAAACTCATGGCTTTGCATTAAAGCCGTCATATTCAAAACTTGTGCTTGCCCATTCGTTAAAACATAAACATAGACAATTCAATCATATCAATCAAATAGAAAGAAAATGACATTTTAGAAAGTTTGCTTTCTTACCTGAGATCGCCATAATCCCTTTTCCTTGCCTATACGCAAAAAAATGACATTGTATTTATAGATATAATCTCATATGCTTGCACATAATTTAGTTTTCCAACCCATATATTTTCATTGACTATATGACCCACTTGTTTTACAAGTCGGAGGTTTATACATAACAACGCAACTTGTGCATCATATTATCTATTCTTTTCATTCTTAGTATCCTTACTTAGGATATTTTTCAAGCATATCATAATCTTTCATTTATCTCAATGAAGTTTCATTATCCTTCATTTATCATTTACTTATCCATTTTTCACATTTCTTTCATTAGTGCTTACTTCAAGCACATGTTTAAGAGTTTAAGCTTCATATATCAATCCCAAATTTTGAGATTAACAAATATTATCAAAACAGCACCTTGTTTATACGTTTCAACATATTTCCATCCATTTTGCATTTTAGCAAATCACATTAACTCATTACCCCTTTCCATCATTCATATCCTGCACTTAAACTCTCTTGAAGACATATATAATATGTGTTATGGAAAATTTTCCTAAACAGAAATATATTCACAAAATATATCATATTTTCATGCATTTTTGCACAAAACCAAATTTCACAAGTCATTCATCACTCTTGCATATCTATTCCTTCTCATATGCCTATTTGGTAACATATACATAATGGATTTCATAAAATTTCTAAGTCAGAAATATAATCCATATTTTAGCATGATATCATCCCTTAATTATCACTTTATTTAGGTTATTTTCATGGGATTTAAATCCATTAATCATAGGTTTCCAAAACAGCAACTTTGGAACCCATTTTCACCCGTTTAACGTGTCTTTTGACACATAAACTTAGGCAGTTATATAATTCCGAATTTTCAGCAATTAATCCAAATTTTCCTAACCAAAATTTAGGTTATTAACATATAGATTAATTTGGATCATTTCTACATAGGTTTCATATTTTTGTTTGGTTTGTTTCTCAAACTATCCACATATGCTGAAATTAGGCATACTGAAATCTCAAAATCTTGAATTAATATCAAATAAAGTATTTTTTATCTGAAATTTATACCATACCTTAATAACTACATGAATTAATCAAAATAAATATTTCCAACATAAAAAATTAAGCATTTATATTTATTTTGGTATTTTTACCTTGTTGGACAGCAGTATCCATTTTCAGTCAGCCTTAATCACGTAAATTATTGGGTATATTTATACCCATCAAAACCTAATTTTAAATTTTTTTGTGTGATAATAAATATGTCTTATATATTTTTAAAAATTTTCAGCCCAAAATTATTATTATAAAAATTACTAAAAATCATTTCCTACAGCTGATCCTGTCACCCATTTTACCCTGTTTAGGTTAATCTTCTCGGATTTTTAATTTGAAACCTGATAAATATTTCAATCTGAAATTTTTATCATCCCTTAATCATAATATAATTAACTTTAAATAAATTTTTATGGAGAAAATCCTTCGTTTACTACTTCATTCATATTTTGGTTTATAACATCATATAATTTCCAGATTTGAAGTATAAACTCAAAATAATCGTATACTTACTTGATTAAATGGGTAATCCCTCCTTTTTCCCTTTCTATTTCCTTGGTTTTCCCTTCCTTTTGGCTTGCTAGGTGCTGGACGTGAGGCTGCCTTGGGGAAGAAGATGGAGTTCAGCACTTGGAAGAATTTTCCAAGCCTCCAACCTTGTGAACGTTCTTGACTTGGTGGGGCTGGAATTTCCAGCAGTGGGCCCCATTTTTTGCTGTATTTTCCATAGCCATTGAATGCCCTCTTATCCTCTTATGTGCTGGTGAACTCACAACCATATAAATTAGCATTTTACTATTTTTTTAAAATCCACAAATCTGCATTAATCCAGGCCGTCCAAATCTGTCCAGCCCTTGCACGTCACTTGCTGCCCATTTTCATTTTTTTATCAACCCTGATTTAAGGGTAAATTATACACCTCATTAACCTTTAATTCATGTATTAATTTTGTGTTAAAAATTTAATAAAAATCATTACAGTAGCATCAACATGGGACGTCCACATGTGTAAACAAGCTGTCCATTTTTTCCACTTTTCATGGCAGCTACAATTCACAAATTTTATTGAATTTTTTTCACATAATTAAATGATTATTTATATATCCCAACATTTAATCTATTTATGTGCATTATTTATAAAATAAAAATTCACAAAAATCCAAACAGCAACTGCTTGGAACGTTCATGCATAGCCACCTCGCCTAGCTCCCTTTGAGCTCACCTCTAGCTCATTAATTCCAGCAGCATAAACCATGAATTTTCTCACATTTTTAAGGATAAAATAACTTGCATTTCACCTGCATTTGACACCTATTTGGACCATTAAAAATTGCATTCAATTCATGCACCTTTTGTCTTAAATGCATGGTACTTTTGAGGTGTAAAAGTCAACGGTATACACCTTTTCTAATGCAGGAATTTTCCCAAAATTTTAAGCTTAATCTAAGCTTTCTAAAATTTTCATCTCATGATTTCATTCAACCGTTTCAAATTTCATCTCAATCCGATCTTCCTAGCTCAAGTTATAGTCGTTTGAAGTTAACGGTTGGAATTGAGATATGTTTAATAACTCATCACACCAATTTTATCAAGTATTTTCATAATTCAATAATTCCATAATATCAAGCCCATCATCATCAACTTCCCGTTCGGATTTCACTTGAATCCAGTTTACAGGTGTTAAGTTATGAATTTTCTATGATTTTCCAACATAATTTCATAATTTCCACTTTAATCTCCATTAATTAACTCATGGAAATTAAAATAAACATTCATGCCACATTAGCATGTTTTAATCCTCATTATGCCCCTTTAGTCACCTTGACTCATATTGGCTCCGGTGATTAAATTTTTAATCACCCTTCTTAATTAAACCCTAATTGCAACATATCATAAAATCCTAAAATCATCCAAAAATTTCATTTAATCATATACAAGTCACATGTACATGTTCAATGCATACATTGAATCTTACTTAGGTTGGGGTTTCACATATTAAAGCTTTGAAAAATGAGATAGAAAGGCTAAATAAAGAAAATAAAACATTGAATGAATCATTAGTAAAATTCTCTAACCTAGGAGAAAATATTAAAATATTTTTGAACATGACCACCCAAAGTAATAAAAAAGGACTTGAGTATTCCACATTGGAGCAACATGAATGCGGAAAGTCAAATGCTCCAAAATGGGTGGAACCCCAAGCCAAAGTAACTGCTTTTCAGCATAAACCAAATTTGAACAATGTTGCTTGGATTAGAAGGCCAACTTGGAAAGCACGATGTGCATGGAACCCTAATCCAAGACTTTTAAGGGCATGCAATTTCTACAACAAGTTTGGTCAAAAAATATATTAATGTAGAATTAAGAAATTAAACAACCAAGGTACTAAATTAGTTTGGGTACCAAAGAGCATTGGATTTGTATCTTCCAAAATAGAGCAATGTGTTGGTTCCGAGTTTATGGAAAAGCCCAAGAGGAGAGGGGTGAATTGGGTTTTAAAAAATCTTTTATAACTGGAAAACTCAACCCCTTGAAAGTTTGGTCCCCTCGAATGAAAAATGTGAAATATAAAAGTAGTAAACAATCAAACTCAAGAAATTATAGTGGTTCGGGACAACCCTCCCTACTCCACTCCTCCAAGAACGCTCTCTAGTGTCTTGGGTTGCACTGAAATAAGATTTCAATACAACGGAGCCCTTGCTTTTTTCTAGATTTTAGCTCTAAGGGGCCTTATACAAACTCAGAGCAAGTAGGTGATGAGTTCCACTCCAATCACACGTTACTTTGTTTTTACTTGGTCTTAGTCTCCAATACTAAGGCAAGTGGAATACAAATGATTAAAGAATAAAGGAAGATTCTACACTTTACAGTTGTGTAGACAAATTCAAGCACAGAGAAGAACTTGTAGAAGAAGTTGAGGATGAAGCAATTCAGCACTTGGTAGTTTGAAGCAATGTTCTTCTTGAAAACTCTCTTGTAGATCACTTAAATGCTATGGAATGGGAAGTTGAACTCAATCAATGCTCTTTCATCTACCCTCCTCATTCATTTGAAGTTCCTTAAATACAGGGAAGTAAATTCGAACATTTGGTGGTAGGTGGCACGCAGTTAATGCGCCAACATTCGAATTTTTCCAACCATTGCTAGCCAAGTCGCACTTGGAGTCGACCTGGGAAGCGACTTCGTTAATGTTGTAAAGTGGAGTCGACTTCGGGTGCGACTTCACTAAAGTTGCAGACTGGAGTCGACTTCGGATGCGACTTCACAGGTCATATGTCTTCTTGGAATTTTAGACTTATTTGTGATCTACTTGTGTTTGACCTTTCTTTCTTCTTCTCTTTTCAAATGCATGGATCTTCATTCGGGATTTTAGTCCTTGACTTTTATCATTATATTTGGGTTTGTATAATATTGCTTGGTCACTTGATAAAATCCTTTTTAGTGGTCTTGACTCAAGGTTGTCATTGCCTCTTAAATTTAACTTCTTCATTCTAATAAGAGGTTTTGGAAACATCTTAATGATGATCTTTACTTAAGTCGCAAGCTTGAGTCGACTTGAGGTACAACTTCACCCAAGTCGCATGTTGGGGTCGATTTAAGATGCGACTTCACCCAAGTCGCATAATGGAGTCGACTTGATATGCGACTTAACCTTGTCAAACTCAACTCCTATAACTGAGGTTCACCCAAGTGCAGTTAGAGTCGACTTGGCGTTGCGACTTCACCTAAGTCGCAAGCGGAGTCGACTTCGTCTATCTCAGAGTCTAATTTTAGTGTTGTCAATTTTTGTGCCTTTGAAGTCCATACTAGGGTCGACTTGGGTATCCAATTCACCTAAGTCGATGCCTGAGTCGACTTGGTATGCGACTTGGCATGCTATCCTTTTGACCTTTGATTATTTGAACCTTATCATCACTTAGCAAACAAATTAGTACTTAAATGATTCTCAAATTGAGTTGTTAATAATCAAAATATGGATTATGCTTAATTTATCTTATGTTTCAACACAATGTAGACTCCAATGGCTTACTAACCCAAATGGACCTATAAAATGGGTACCAAAGAGATGAGCTTTATGTGAATATTTTTTGCAAGTTTTTCTTAGAGCAAAAGTCAACAACACATGGTTCATGGATAGTAGTTTCTCGAGACACAAGACAGGAGATAGAGCCTTATTCCATGATCTCAAACTGTATAATGGAGGTACTGTTGCATTTGGGAGCAATGAAAAAGGTAAAATTAGTGGTAAGAAAAATGTGTATAGTATTTCAAATGCATGTATAGAGGATGTGTTGTTTGTTGAAGGACTCAAACACAACTTAATGAGTATCAGTCAATTCTGCGATAAAGGTTACAAAGTCGTATTTGAATCATCTATATGCAATGTCTTTTATGGAGATCATATAGTATTCAGTAGAAAAAGATATGAAAATATATATTTAGTTTTTCTTGATGAATTGGATGAAAAATGTCTCATGACTACTGATAATGATCATGGGTATAGCATAAAATACTTGGATATATAAATATATCAAACATTAAGACCCTATGGAAAAAGAGTTCGGTAGAAGGGTTACTAAAACTCAAATATGATAAAGATAAAATTTGCAAGGCATGTCAAATGCCCAAACAGTCTAAGATGTCATTCTCACCTAAAAATGAAGTTTCAACCATAATGCCACTTGAATTACTACACATGGATCTTTATGGTTATCTGACATTTTGAGCCTTAGAGGAAAGAAATATGTTTTCATTATAGTAGATGATTTTTCAAGATTCACTTGGATAATGCTATTAGCTAGTAAAGATAAAGCCTTCTCAATGTTTATTAGCTTTTCAAATTTTGTGCAAAATAAAAAATAAAATACAATCATATCAATGAGAAGTTACCATGATGGTGAATTTGACAACAAAAATTTTATAGAATTTTACATTGAAAAAGAAATTAACCATGCATTTTCTGCTCCTAGAACTCCTCAACAAATTGGGTAGTTGAAAGAAAAAATTGAACAATATAAGAAATGATTAGGACTATGCTAAATAAATGCAAATTATCTAAGAAATTTTCGGGTGAAGCTTTAAGTACAGCTTGTCACGTATTAAATCGAGTAAACATTAAAACAATCTTAAAAAAGACCCCATATGAGCTATGGAAAGGTAAAAAACTAAATATTTTATATTTTTGTGCTTTTGGTTGCACTCACTATGTATTGAACAGTGAAAAAGACAATCTAGGAAAATTAGATGCCAAAAGTGATGAGACAATATTTTTTGGATATTCATCAAATAGCAAAGCATATAAAGGGTGTGTTTGGTAATGAATAAAACTTTTGATGAAAAGTTTTGAGGAGTAAAAGTTGTCAAATGATGTGATATGATAGGGATAATGATAAGTAGTAAAGAGGATAAAGTTAAAATAGATAGGTTAGTTGTGTGGATAGTTGTGTAGAAATGATTGAAAAGTAGGGTAGTTGTATAGGAAAATGTGAAAAAATGATTAAAAAATATGATAGTGATGGAGAGTGAAAAGTTTTAGATTGAAAAGTTTTAAGTTGACATTTTTTATAGATTTCCAAATGCACCCAAAGTCTTAAATAAAAAAAGTCAAGTAGTAAAAGAATTCATTCATGTTATATTCGATGAATTTAACCCAATTCCCAAAAAGGAGGATGAGCTAAGTGATGTACATGATTTATCAAAGAACTTTGAAAAGCTACAAGTGGAAAAGCAAGGGAAGAAGAACCAAAGCAAGATCAAAGCCCAGAAAAAAACGTAAATGAAGGTAATATTCCCTACAAACCTCCAAAGGACCTGAAATTCAAAAATGATCATCCAATTGAGCAAGTGATTGGATCATAGCCATACAAGAAGAGCTAAATCAATTTGAAATGAATCTAGTATGACACTTAGTTCCTAGACCCAATGATTGCACAGTCATTGGTACCGAATGGGTATTGAGGAAAAAATCAGATAAAAGTGGATTTATTGTAAGAAACAAAGTCAGACTTGTCACCAATGGGTATTCACAGGAGGAAGAAATTGATTTTGAAGAATCCGTAAGCATCCTATTGGCATTTGTACCTCATATGGGTTTCAAATTGTTTCAAATGAATGTAAAAAAGTACATTTTTGAATAGATACCTTAATGAAGATGTGATCGTTGAACAACTACTTGGTTTTGAAGAAAAAGATCAACCCGAATTTGTTTATAAGCTAACCAAAGCCTTTTATGGACTAAAACAAGCTCCAAGAGCTTGGTATTAGAAAATAAGTAAATTTTCGATTAATCATAAATATCAAAGAGGAAAATTTGACACTACCCTATTCATTAAGTACAAAGGAAAAGATATACTAATTATTCAAATTTATGTTGATGATATTGTATTTGGTGCTACTAATAAATCTCTATGCCATGAATTTTTCAAGATTATGCAAAATGAATTTGAAATGAGTATGATGAGCAAGCTCAATTTCTTCCTTAGACTGCAAATCAAGCAATTAAATGAAGTAATTTTTATAAATCAATCCAAGTACGTCAAAGAAATGCTCAAGAAATTTGGAAGCATAGCAGCAAAGGAGCAAACACTCTCATGAGCTCAACTATCAAAATTGACAATGATGAAAGAAGTAAATAAATTTCTCAAAAGTTGTATAAAAGTATGACAAGATCTTTGTTGTATTTGACTGCATCTAGACCGAATATATTATTTAGTGTTTTCATGTGTTCTAGATTCTAGTCATGTCTCAAAGAATCACATTTGGTACCAGTGAAATGAATTTTTAGATACTTGATTGACACTACCAACCTAGGGTTATGGTATCCTAAGGGCTCAACGTTTGATCTAATCGGCTACTTGGATGCGGATTTTACCGGTTATAAGGTAGATAGAAAAAGTACCAGTAGAACATGTCGATTTCTTGGAAACATGATGGTTTCATGGTTTCTAAGAAAACAGACTAGTGTTGCTCTATCTACTATAGAAGCTGAATATATAGCCACTGGGAGCTGTTGTGCCTAATTGCTTTAGATATGACAACAACTTAGAGACTATAGGATAAATTACAAAGATATACCCATTATATGTGATAATACGAGTGTTATTTGTATAACCAAAAATCTCATATTGCATTTTAAAACTAAGCATATAGATGTAAGATATCATTTCATTAGAGAACATGTTGAAAATTATGATATTTGTTTAGAGTATGTGAAAACCGAAGATCAAATTGCAAATATTTTTACAAAATCTTTAAGAAATGAATGATTTTATAAAATTAGGAATGAAATATATATGATTGATATTGAAGCATAAAATTATTGTCAATATGCAAAATTGTTGTTTATGATTGATATGGATGATGAAATGACATGCTAGTATGAAATAGGTCAAATGGGTAGGAAATAAAGTACGTTTATGCTTAGGTCGGTGGAGCCAAGTCAACTCCACTCATCCCAAGTCAACTGCGAATGTAATACCCAGACCCAAGTAGGACTAATATAGAAGCATTTGCCTTGTAATTATGATTCATATATGATTTGATTGAATTATGAATGATTTTATGATTTAATGACATTTTGCAATTAGGGTTATGATTAAGAATGGTGATTAAAATTATTTATCGTAGCCCAATGTGAGTCAATATGACTAAAGTGGCTAAATAAGGATTGGAAAATGTTAATGTGTCATGAATAATTATTTTAATTATCATGATTTGATTAATAAAAATTAGGATGATAATTATGGAATTAAAGTGGAAAGTGCTAGAAAATTCATAACTTGACGCCTAAAAGGCAGATTGAGATGAAATTTAAAAGGTAAGCACATGATTTTGTGTGAAACCCAACCTATGTAGAACCCATATCTATGCATTGATCATGTATATGACATTTATATGTGTAATTATTTAATTTTGAATGATTATGTGATTTTGCTAATTACTGCAATTAGGGTTAGGATTAGCAATAATGATGTGATTGATCATTTTGAGCTAATATGAGACAATGGGATTAGAGTAAATTGTTGTTGATTGAAATGTGCAAATACATCATGGATAATCATTTTAAATTATTTAATATGAATTATGGGAATTTAAATGATAATTGTCAAATTTAGTAGAAAAATACTAGAAAATTCATAACTCAACGCCTATAAGGCGGATTCAAGTGAAATTCGAGATGGAAGTTGATAAATTTGGGCTTGGTATTATGAAATTATTGGATTATGAAAATTCTTGATGAAATGAGTATAATGATTTATTGAGCATATCACAAATCTAACCGTTAACTTTAAACGGCTGTAACTTGAGCTAGGAAAATCGGATTGAGATGAAATTTGAAGTGGTTGAATGAAATTATGAGATGCGTATTTTGAAGGGTTTAGATTAAGCCTAATATGTTAAAAAAATACCTGCATTGAAAAAGGTGAGCATGGTTGACTTTAGCACCTCAAAAGTACCATTCATTTAATGCTTGAGTACATGGAATAATTGCATAATTTTAATGAAAAATTAGGTGTCAAATGCAGCTTATTTTCTAGGTATTTTATGTATTATTATGAAATGCTAAAATCCAAATAGAATCCAGCAATGAATGCCCACTATGATTATGCAAGAAAGTGCTCAACATGAGCATAGGATATGTGGCACTATGGGGACGTTCAAGGGGCTGTATTGATGTTTATTTTTATTTTTTTATTTTAAAAATATGGTCACATATAGCTGACATGTAGGGAACTAAGAATATGCATTCAATCATGCAAAATTTCCTGTAAAAAAATTATAAAATACAACTGCATTGAAGAGGAAAAAACCTGGACAGCTTGATGGGCAAATAACGTGTGATGGTGTGTGCTTATTGCTGCCATTTTTGTTAATTTTTTTATACCAAATTAATGCATGAATTAAAGGATAATTAGGTGTATGATTTACCCTTAAACGGATATTATTAAAACATGAAAAAATCTGGAAAAATGGAGGCAGCAATGGACGTGATATGTTGGGCAGTTTGGACGGTCATGATATAAGTAGATTTTTGGATTTTGAAAAATGGTAAAAAACTATTTTACTAGGCTGTGATTTAATCAGAACATAAGGGGGATAAACATGCATTGAATGATGTGGAAAATGCATCAAAAGTGGGGCCCACAACTGGATAAAATCCAGCCCTATAAATGGGTTGCACGTTCACATGGATGGATCTTTGCAAAAAATTTCTAAGTGCTGGAATTTCACCCCAAGCACCACAGAAGCTCACGTCCCCCCTTGGCCAGCAAAGGAAGAAGGAAATAGAAGAAAAAAATGGAAAAAGAAAGAAAATTTGAGGTGGAAAACCCATCTCAAGTGTTTAGGGTTTCGAGTGCATCAACCAAGTAAGTGTTAGTGTTAATTTGAGCATTTCATCTTGAGTTCTAAACTCAAAAATTTGAATATGAAATTGAAGCTTAAATTCTACTTAAAAAATGATTTAATATGACCTTTGATTGAATATTGAATGGATGTTAGGCTATATGCATGAATTTCCTTGATTTAGATGGTGAAAGTGATGATTTGAATGACTATTGAGTTGAAAACTCAACTTGTTAAATCTTGAATTCTAATAATAAGTTTCTGTATTGAATGAATGATATTTTAGGGTTATCAATCTTGTATTAATGCAAAACATAATTGATTTGAGCTTAAATTATGAATTTTAGAAACTATGAAATGCAAAGTGACGTATATGACCCGATTTCTTCATTTTGTTGCTAAAATTGATATGGAAATGGGTTTGCATGATTTGTGAATGATATGTACGGTAAAATATCCTAGGTTTAGGGTATTATTGATGTCCAAAATAATTTGGGAATTTAAGCCCCAAATCTGATTTTTATGGATTTATGAAACGATGTCTAAACGGAGTGGAAATGGGTAAACAACTTGCTGTTTTAAGAGATGTTTATTTATGAATGATAAATATGTGTTAAAACCCTAAATTTGGATTAAGAAAAGTGTGATTAATTGCTGAAAATTCGGATTTATTAAATTGCTTAGGGTTATGTGTCAAAAGACACGTTGAACGTGTGAAAAATGGGTTCCAAAGTTGCTGATTTGAGAACCTATGATTAGTGGATTTAAATCCCATAAAAATACCCTAAATAAAGTGATAATTAAGGTTAATTATCATGATGAATTAGTGACCAAGTTTCTGACTTAGAAAATTTTATGAAATATATCAAGTATGTGTTGCCAAATGGGCGTATGTGAATGGATAGATATGCATGGGCGATGAATGACTTGTGAAATATGATTTTGTGAAAAATACATGAAAATATGATGAATTTCATGGTTATATATATATTTATAATTTCATGATGTTAATTTCAAATTTTGAAATTGATTAATAAAGCCTAAGGCGATAGCGTTTGGTTAAAACGGGCACCGATGTGTGAATTTTGGAAAAGGAGTAAAAAATGATAAATGAAGGTTAATTAACCTATAAATAATAATTATCAGATTATTATTATATAGTTGAATGGTCACCCAACTTATGGGATTGAATATGTTGTGTATGAACCGATGAAAGGTGCAAGTATATGCTAAGTGTGTGCTTAATGACTTGAGAAATCAAATGAATGGTGTATGTTAATGAAAATGGGTTGGAAAACTAAATGAGATACAAGGAAAATAAATATACCAAAAATTATATTATTCTCCTGTAGGCAAAGGAAAAGAAAAGGCTGAGTCGGAAAGCTAAGGAACGCAGGTAAGCAAGCAAATTTTCTAAATGATTTTTGTTTCGCTAAATTGCTTTGAATAAATGTGATTTTCGCTCTAACTTGTTTGATGAAATTGTAGAAATTATTTCTAATGTGTTTAAGGATGGTGTTGAAATGATGTTTTTACTTTAATTGTGATATTATGAAATTTTCTTTGATAAATGCTATAGAAAAATGATGTGATTCCATGTTTCTGACTGAAAAATCATGCTAGCATGTTAAAGATGGATTTATGAAAAATTTCATGTGCACAAGGTACTAGGTCCACCTGAAGGGTATAAGCAGGCCGATTGTCCCCCCTTGGTATGGCCAAGTCGCTAAGATAGGCCCAAAGCCGGCGGCGCCCTCTTTGAAATGGGAGATGACAAGGACGGATGGTCGTCTGGCTAGCTTCCATCCTAAGAGAAATTTGATGAATATGTTCATGTTTTTATAATGCATTATGCACATCGTATTCGTGATGGGTACAGGATTCATGTTTTTCAAGATATATCTTTTGAAAAGGTATAAGTTGCTTTCCAAGATGATTTTAAATGAAAAATGATGCCTGAAATGATTTGCCTGTGAAATATAAATAACTTGCTTATTGAGTTTCGACTCCCGATTTTGTTTTCCAAACCCAAAGACAGGTGATAGAAAGGATATGGCGAAGGAGCAAGTGCAAGCTGGATAAAGTAATGGAAAAAATTTTAGAACTCTTATGTTATGAGGAAAAACTCATGTTGAATGGTTGTAACTATTTGAATGTTTTATGTTGATGACTATGGTTAATACATGCAGTGACATCTGATTTATGCAAATGATGAAATGCTTTTGATCAGCATGCTTTGTTATGTGACGATTGGTTAGAAATGAACTAGTTATGCTTGAAATGAAAATATGAGGGATTAAACTCTTATGAAAATATATTTAATTGGAAAAATATTCATTAAAACCTGCCGTGTGATAGGGCAACAATCCTGATCACGTTTACCAATTAATAATGATCCCGAGATAAGGCTCAGGATGTGACGCTCGGTTTTGGGGTACCACAGAGCTTGGTATCAGAACATGGATTGGTAAATAGGCGTGGGAAATTTCGGAGCATAGAAAATTGAAAGAATATGATGAGATATGCATGATTATACATGATTATATGATGATTAGGTATGTTTATAACATGATGAAATGTATGACATATGATGGTAAATTATTGTTGCAATGCAATTTGATTGCTATATGTGTACAGATGGCGGATAGAGGTAAAAGAATGATGAGTGCGAAGGAGTTGCAAAAGGAAAGAGAGGAGGAGGAAAGGAGACAGCGAAGGGAGGAGAGTATAAATAGGTGGTGGGGATCCCAGCACAACACTGCACCGTTCCTAACAGTTCCCCTAGGGTTTTCACCTATACACACTCCCGACCACTCTCAGGAAAGCTATCTGTTCCCCCTGATCAGCATAGGCAAGGTTTAGGCGAGCCTTCAAGTTATAAACCTAGAGCTGGAGTTCTTCCGGGAACGTACCTTGGTATTCCACGGTCTTCACATGTTCCTACTGATAGAGTGGACCCACAGAACCTTCAGGAGTTTTGGAGAAAGACCCAGGCACCCACACCACCCGACGCAGGCCCATTGTATAGATTTGTGGACGGTTGTGTGTAGTTTTGTTATGGGGCACCTTGGGATAGACTTCATCAACGGGAAATTGATATGGCTCTCTACATTGAACAGCGTCGTGCTGAGGGAGTAATTGAGATACCTGCTGCTCCTAAACCCGATGAGGTCATGCTCTACATAATGGAGAACACAGGTGAAATTATCCGACTGGCCGAGGTTAATGATGATGACGATCCTATGGAATTCCTCGAGCCCGTCGAGGAAGAAGAGGAGGAGGAAGAAGAGGAAGAAGTAGAAGAGGAGATAGTAGAGTTTGTAGAGGAGGAAGAGGATGAGGACGATGATAACGACGACGATAGTGGAGAAGATGAGGTCCAAGCGTGGTCCAATACTAGCACGATCACGGAGGCACCCTCACAAGTTTCATGTAGACGTAGACATCTAAGGAGAGGCCCAGAAAGATGATGAACTTTCTTGTATTTTTTCAAAAAAAGTTGTGTATATGAGAGTGGTTTGATGACAACATGGTTGCCAAGATAGATTGACCTATATATAAGTATGAAATGTGTGTGCTATGCTATATGTGTACATAAGTGTGATTTACTTTCACATGTACTAACTATGGATGTGATGATGTGAATATGATGAATATGAATGAATATGTTGATATAACTAAATTTAAGAGTTTTAGATATATGAATGAATGAGCTTGAGTAATGTGATATGATTGTGATTGAATAAACTAGTTGTGATCATGTGATGATAAAATGTGTATGCAATGACTTAACATTGAATTTAAATGAAATGCGTATATAATGATCTAACGTTAATTTGAAATGAAAAGTGTGTTCTTATATATCCAGAGTAGCACAATGGTGGAAACAAGAGCAGGATTAAGGAGAAATAAAGGAAAAGAGGCAGCGACAGAGGTTCCAAGCCAACATGAAGTTGGCGAATCTAGCCGACCTAAAAGAGGAAGGCCAGTGACACAAGGACCTAATCAAAGAAATCAACAGAGAAGGAATAATGAAAGCCCTGAATGAGAAATGGAAGAGAAAAATGAGTCGAAGCAAACTAGGCTCATAGAAGAAAGAGTGGCTGCAGCAGTGAAGGAAGCGATGCAGCAGGCCACTAGAGACTGGGCAGCGCAGACTGCCGACATTATACAAGGACTATGGGAAAGAACCCAACAAGCTGTGAAACCCCAATCTAAGGAGGATTTAATGTGTGCATTGAATATGTACATGTGACTTATATGTGAATTAAATGGAATTTTTGAATGATTTTAGAATTTTATGATATTTTGAATTAGGGTTTCTATTGGAAACGGTGATTAAAAATTTAATCGCCAGAGCCCAAAGTGAGTCGGTATGACCCGAGGGGATTAATGAGGATTTAATGGTGACAAGGTGTCATGAATAATCATGTTAATGACCATGATTTAATTCATAGAGATTAAAGTGTAATTATGGAATTAAGGTGAAAAATGATGAAAAATTCATAACTTGACGCCTACAAGGCGGATTTTAATGAAATTTGAAAGGTAAACTCACGACTATGGGCCCAATCTTATGAATGGATTGGATTAAGGGAATCATGATGGAATTAGGATGATAATTAATTATTTTTATTCCCAAATCCAAAAGATAAATTCAAGTGGTCATAACTTGATGTAGAAACGTCAGTTTGAGATGAAATTTGAAACGATGGAATAAAATTATGAAATCTATGAGATGAATGGAATGGATTAAGATAATTATGATGGGAAGTTGGTTTCTTGGAGAGCAAGTAACAAGTTATTTAAGAACAAAGTAAAGAAGGGCAATTGTGGACAATTGGACGGTTTTGATTAAAACAGATTTTTTGGATTTTTGAAAAATGGTAAAAAGTGAATTTACTTGGCTGTGAGTTCACCAGCACATAAGAGGATAAGAGGGCATTCAATGGCTGTGGAAAATGCAGCAACAAGTGGGGCCCATAGCTGGAAATTTCAACTCTATAAGGGGGATGCTCGGTCATGTGGAAATGAGATGTCGGAAAATATTTTTCTAATTGCTGAAACTTGTACCCCAAGGCAAAAGCTCATGTCCAGCTCTAGACCAGCTAGGAGGAAGGAAAAAGTAGGAAAAAGAAAGGGGAAAATGAGGGATTATCATTTAATCAAGTAAGTATAGGATTGTTTTGATTTTATACCTCAAATCTAGAAGTTATATGATGTTGTAAACTAAAATATGAACGGATTAGTAAATGGATGAATTTTAGCATGAAAATATTTTGAAAGAATCATTATATTTTTATTAAGGAAATACCCAATTTTCAGCTTAAAAGGATAATCCAGTTGCAAATTAAAAATCCGAGAAAATAAACCTAAACAGGGTTGCATGGGTGGCAGGATCAGATGCACCAAAGGATTTTTAATAATTTTATACAAGGAAACATTTACAGGATATATAATACATATTGAGGATTATACAAGTAAAATAAAAATTAGGTTTTGATAGGTATAAATATACCCCATAATTAACGTTATTCAGGCTGTCTGAAAATGGATGTTGCTGTCCAGCAAGGTAAAAATACCAAAATAAATATAAATGCTTACTTTTTTGTGCTGAAAATATTTATTTTTGTTAATTAATATATTTTTTAAGGTATGGTAGAAATTTAATATCAAAACTACTTGATTTGATATTAATTCAAGATTTTGAGAATTCAGTATGCCTGATTTCAGCATATGTGGATAGTTGGAGAAGAAAATCAAAAAGAAATATGAAACCTATGTAGAAATGATTGAAATTGATATATATATTAATACCCTAAATTTTGATTAAGAAAAGGGGGATTATTTGCTGAAAATTCGGATTTATTGAACTGCTTAGGGTTATGTGTCAAAAGACACGTTAAACGGGTGAAAAATGGGTTCCAAAGTTGCTGTTTTGGAGGCCTATGATTAGTGGATTTAAATTCCATAAAAATACCCTAAGTACAGTGGTAATTAAGGATAATTATCATGCTGAAATGTGGATTAAGTTTCTGACTTGGAAAATTTATGAAATGCCTCATATATGTGTTGTTAAATGGCTATATGTGAAAGGATAGACATGCATGAGTGGTAAATGACCTAAGTAAATTGATTTTGTGCAAAAATGCATAAAAATATGATAAATTTTGTGAATATATATCTTTTTAGAATTACATGATGTAATTCCAAATTTTAGAATTAATTAATGAGGCTTAAGGCGACCACGTGTGCTTAAAATGAGCACCGATGTGTGAATTTTGGAAAATGAGTGAAAATGGCTTAAGAAAGTTAATGAGCCATTAAATAATATTTATTAGATGATTATTATGTGATTGAATAATTACCCTACTTAGGGGACTAAATGTGATGCGTAGTAGCCCATGTAATGCACAAGCATGTACTATACGAGCATAACGACTTGAGAAGTCGAAGGAATTATGTATGTTAATAGAAATGGGTTGGAAAACTGAGTTGAATGCAAGCAAAGAAAATATATTAATGTTATATCATTCTTATATGTATAGGCAAAGGCAAAGGGATAAGCGAAACGGAAAGCTAAGCAAGCGAGGTAAGCAAGCAGCTTTCTAAATGATTTTGGTTTTCATTACAAGGTATTTAAGGATGGTCATTCCTTGTTTATATGCGTATTGAAATGCTTATTTCTATTGAAATAAATGATTGCTAATTGTTTCGTAATTATGCTTGAAATGTGATGAAGTACGGATTTGAAACGATGTTTCAAAGGGATGGATGGTGCAAAGAATTCTCTACATGAGAATGACAAGTTCCATGTGTAAGAGGGTATATAATGCTGGGGTGACTAAAAGTCATGCATGGAATGAAAATCAAGTAGGCTAGTCCAGGTAGTAAGTGGACTACGAGTCTCCCTTGACGTTGCTAAGTCGGAAATGTTGGAAATATGTGAAAAATAAGCTAAATCTATGTTTTGATGATTAACAAATCAATTTGAGTAAGTCTTGGCTACTAACATGTTTGTGGAAGTGTTTAAAGGATATACATTTGAAGAAAATAGAGCATGGAAGGATAAGTCGAATTCCAAGTCGACTCAGGCATCGACTTAAGGCCAAGTCGATCCCCAAGTCGACTCCAATATCGACTTCAAGGCGTCGATTCCTTTCAGAGTTGAAAACGGGGAGCAGAGCTGACGAAGTCGCAAACGAAGTCGACTCCGCATGCGACTTGGGCGAAGTCGCAGACCAAGTCGACTCCAGCATCGACTTCAAAATGACGATACCTTCCAGAGTTGAAGTCCAAACCCCGAAGTGCCGAAGTCGCACCCCAAGTCGACTCCACTTGCGACTTGAGGTGAAGTCGCAGACGAAGTCGACTCCGGCATCGACTTCGATCGGGCAGAAGAGAAATTTCAGAAGACAAGCTGAGATTAACTATTTTCAAGACAAACTTGTATGAAGATGAAGATCAAGGCAACCTAGATGCTCAAACTGAAACATTTGAAGACTAATCGAAGTCCAAGCAAGATGCATAAACTCGACCAAGAAGAATTGTTAAAGATTACATGATTCAAGTCTCATGGATTCAAAGCTTGCAAAACATGGGAGCAAATGAAAGCAAGCTAAAGAGAAGACACAATGATTCAAGAAGATATGAAAAATGTAAAAGAACTAAAGGAATGGAGAAGCCTAAGTAAAACAAAGCATTTCGGAGTTTTTCAAGTTCATCAAGCCACCTGACGAAGTGAAGTCGCACACCAAAGTCGACTCCACCTGCGACTTGGGTCAAGTCGATGCCCAAGTCGACCCAACTTGGAACTTGAAGACGCTACAGAAAGGCGAAGTCGCACCCGAAGTCGACTCCGCCTGCGACTTGGGTCGCAACGGTCGGAAATTATTCGAATGTTGGCGCATTTAATGTGCGCCACCTACCTTCAAACGTTCAGATTCCCTCCAAAATTATAAAAGGCAGTCATTGTGGACGAGGGAAGCAGCTGAAAATCATTAAGTGTGCATAACTCCTACCTTCAAGAGCATTAAGTGATCAAGCCAATCCTTAGAAGAAGAACTTTGCTTCAAACTGCAAGAGCTCAACTGCTGATCCTTCAAAGCCATCTCTACAAGTTCTTCTCTGCGCCAAACTGTCTCTACACAATAGTAACGTGTAGATTCTTTCTGTTTTTCTTATTGTTGTATTGAACTTGATTTAGTTTGAGGAACTAAGATCAAGAGTAAGCAAAGTAGTGTGTGATTGGAGTGGAACTCATCACCTACTTGTGTTGTGGTTTGTTGATGCCCCTTAGAGCTGGAATCTAGAAGAGAGTAGTGGCTCTAATTGTATTTGAGGAATACAATAGTGGAACCCAAGTCACAAGGAGTGTGAGCTTGGAAGAGTGGAGTAGGGAGGTTGCCCAAACCACTATAAAAATCTTGTGTGCTTGATTTATATTTCTGCTCTTTATATTATATTGCTTTCCATTTCGTTTATTCATAAAGGGGAATAGATTAATCTGGGGTAAAGTTTCTATTTAAGTTATAAATTTTTAAATACCCAATTCACCCCTCCCCTCTTGGGTTGTGCCATTAACTCGGGACCAACAAGTGGTATCAGAGCAGGTCTTTGAGTTAAACCAAAGAGATCTATTGATATGGCATCCTAATCGACTTCCGTTCCCGCATTTGCCGAAGGCCAATCATTTACTAGGCCACCTTTGTTTGATGGGAATAATTTTGGCTATTGGAAGCTTCGTATGAAGGAACTCATTATGGCTACCGACATGGATTCTTGGATTGCAATCCAAGATGGTGTAACCTTGCCTATCGATGAAAGAGCTTCCAAATGGACCGAAGAGGAAGTAAGAACCGTTAAGAGCAATGCTAAGGCCATGAATTCTTTATTTTGCGCTCTTATGGCTTCCCAATATGATAGAGTATCTTCTTGTCTAACCGCTAAAGAAATATGGGATACTCTAACATCTATTTATGAAGGAACCTCTCAAGTCTAAGGGACTAGGAGAAATATTTTGATAGGAGAATTGGAAAGCTTTAAAATGTTAGAAACAGAAAATATTTTTGAGATGTTTGCTAGATTTTCTAAAATTACTAACGCTTTGAAAGGTCTTGGAAAGGCTATCTCTGAATCTGAACAGGTTATGAAGATACTAAGAGCTCTACCGGAATCTTGGACTCCAAAGATCCAAGATTCCGGCAATTGAAGAAGCCAAAGACCTAAATACACTAAAGCTAGAAGATCTTATTAGCTCATTAATGTCACATGAGCTAATCAAGAGAAGAAATGAAGATCAACACAAAGGCAAGAAAATCATTGCGTTAAAAGCGGCACACAACTCAGAAGAGTCTACCTCCTCATCTCATAACGATGATGAAGATATTGCACTTCTCACTCGCAAATTTCGAAAATTTGTGAGAAAAGAAAAGAACCTCAAAGACTTCAAAGAAAGACCACGAAGAGAGAAGAAGAAGGAGGTTACAAAATGCTATAGATGCGGGGGTATGGGACATATGCAAGCTCAATGTCCTACACCGGAAGAGAGACCAAAGGATTATCAAGAAAGGAAGGAAAGACATGAAAACAGAAAATACCAAAGGCCAAAGGGAAGAGGCATGTACGTCAATGAAGAAACTTCATCAACAAGCAGCTCCTCAACCGACGAATTTGAGGCGGAAAATTGTGCTAGAATATGCTGCATGGCACGAATCGAACAAGAAGAAAATCTGTTGTGTTTGAACACAACGGAAGTTTTGGAAGAACAAACCATCTCAACAAAGTGCACAAGCAATGAAGAGGTAACTTTCAAACTTTGCCATTCTCAATCTAGTTATTCTTTTTTTCAAGAATGCCTCAAATGTGCTGAATTAGAAGAACTACAACTTGCATATGATTCATTATATGAGGAAATCAAAAAGCTAGGAAACAAGTTGTCATTGAAGAGACAACAATGTAACTCCGTCATTATTGTAAATGGAAAACTGGCTGAAAGATCATCAAAATTGAAAAATGAAAATGAATTGCTTTTGAAAGAAGTAGAGAAACTGAAAAAGGAGAACGAATCCTTAAATGAATCATTAGCTAAGTTCTCTAATCCAAGAGAAAATGTAAAAATGTTTCTGAACATGACCTCCCAAACAAATAAAAGAGGTCTTGGATACTATACATTTGAGCAAAAAGAAAGTGACAAATCAAATGTGCCAATACTTGGGAAATATCAAACCAAAACTGCACCAATATACAAGCCAAAAAGAAAAAATGTTATGTGGACTAGAAGGCCAACGTTTGAACCGTTACATACTTGGAGGCCTACTCCTAGATTACCAATGGCTTGCAATTTCTGCAATAAAATGGGTCATAAAGCCTATAAATGTAACTTTAAGAAATTATATGACCATGGTGTAAAACTAGTTTGTGTTCCAAGAAACACAAGATTTGGGCTTTCTAAGTTAGAGCAACAAAGATTGAATCATATTACTAACCCAAATGGACCCATAAAATGGGTACCAAAGAGATAAGATCTACTTGTTTATTTTTCAGATATGTTTCAAGGCAAAGGCAAACAATGTGTGGTTCATGGATAGCGGCTGTTCAAGGCATATGACCGGAGAAAGAAGTTTATTTCATAAACTTAAGCCTTGCAACGATGGGACGGTTGCCTTTGGTAATAATGAGAAAGGTAAAATTAAAGGTAAAGGAAACATTTATAGTATTTAGAATGCATGCATGGAAGATGTTTTGTTTGTTGAAGGACTCAAGCACAATCTAATGAGCATTAGTCAATTATGTGACAAAGGATACAAGGTTGTGTTTGAATCATCTATATGTAATGTATTTGATGGAGAACATATCATGTTTAGTGGAAAAAGACATGGAAATGTATATTTGGTTTCACTTGATGAACTAGATGGTCAATGTCTAATGACCATTGATAATGATCCATGGGTTTGGCATAAAAGGCTTGGACATATAAACATGGGAAATATAAAGACCCTATGGAAGAAGAGTTTGGTAGAAGGCTTGCCAAAGTTGAAATATGACAACGACAAAATTTGCAAGGCATGTCAATTATCAAAACAACCTAAAATGCCTTTCTCTACCAAAAAGGAAATCTCCACCACTAGGCCACTTGAATTGCTACGCATGGATCTATATGGGCCATCCGACATTCTAACCATTGGTGGAAAGAAATATGTGTTTGTAATAGTTGATGATTTTTCAAGATTCACATGGGTAATTCTCTTAGCTAGCAAAGATGAAGCCTTCTCTATGTTTGCAACTTTTGTCAATTTGGTGCAAAATGAAAAACAAAGTACTATTATGACTATAAGAAGTGATCATGGTGGCGAATTTGAAAATAAACGATTCATAGAATTATGCAATGAAAAAGGAATTCATCACACATTTTCTGCACCAAGAACTCCACAATAAAATGGAGTGGTTGAAAGGAAAAACAGAACCATACAAGAGATGGCTAGAACCATGCTAAATGAGAGTAAATTATCCAAGAAATTTTGGGGTGAAGCTGTAAGTACAGCTTGTCCTGTGTTGAACCGTGTTACCATTAGAGCAATCTTGAAAAAGACCCCATATGAGCTATGGAAAGGTAGAAAACCAAATATTTCATACTTTCATGCTTTTGGTTGCACATGCTATGTTTTGAACAATGGGAAAACCAACTTGGGAAAATTGGATGCTAAAAGTGATGTGGCAATATTCCTTGGTTACTCATCAAATAGCAAAGCATATAGAGTATTCAATAAACGAAACCAAGTTGTAGAAGAGTCCATACATGTTGTTTTTGATGAAGCTAACCCATGCTTCAAAAGAAAAGATGATTTAAGTTATGCAGATGATATAGCAAGTAGTTTTGAAAAATTGCATGTGGAAAAGCAAAAAGATTCCATGGAGGAAAGGGTAAGTGAAGGTAATAACTCCTATAAACCTCCTGTTGGGTCCCGAATAGATGGCAAAACCCAAGAGGGGAGGGGTGAATTGGGTTCTTAAAAATTTCTTTTGGTAACTTAAAAACTTAACCCCTTGTAGAATTAATCCCCTTTAATGAAGAAACTGAATGGAAAGCAAAGTAATAAAGAGAGCAGAAATAAAAGCAAGTAGACAAGGATTTTATAGTGGTTCGAGCAACCTCCCTACTCCACTCTTCCAAGCTCACACACCTTGTGACTTGGGTTCCACTATTGTATTCTCTCAATACAATTAGAGCCTCTTGCTCTCTTCTAGATTCAAAGCTCTAGGGGGCATCAACAACTAGAGCCACTTGCTCTCTTCTAGATTCTAGCTCTAGGGGGCATCAACAACTAGCACAAGTAGGTGATGAGTCACACACCAATCACACACTACTTTGCTATCACTTGATCTTAGCTACCCAAGCTAAATCAAGTTCAATACAAACAAATAATCAATGAAAGAAATCTACACTTTACAGATGTGTAGAAGCAGTTTGGCGCAGAGAAGAACTTGTGGTAGGCTTTGAAGAATCTGAAGTGAAGCTCTTCCAGTTTTGAAGTGTAGTTCTTCCTCTCTTGATTGGCTTGATCACTTAATGCTCTTGTAGATAGGAGTTATGCTCACTTAATTTTTCCAACTACTTCCCTCGTCCACCATGAATGCTATTTATAATCTTGGAGGGAATCCGAACGTTAGTGAGTAGGTGGCGCGCATTTAATGCGCCAACGTTCAAATTAATTCCGACCGTTGCGACCCAAGTCGCAGGTGGAGTCGACTTCGGGTGCGACTTCGCGAACTTCGGTCTTCAGTTTCAACGCTGGAAGGTTTTGCCCACTTGAAGTCGATCATGAAGTCGACTTGGCTTTACGACTTCACCCAAGTCGCAGATGGGGTCGACTTGGCCTTGCGACTTCACTGTCATGATGTTCTTGAAAATCTTGACTTTGATTCATCTTGAATCTTGACTCATGTAATCTTAGATATCTTCTTGATTTGAATGATTGAGTTTATGCTTCTTGCTTGTACTTGGATTTGTCTTCAAATGTTTCAGCTTTAGTATCTATGTTGCCTTGATCTTCATCTTCATTTAGTTTGGCTTGAAATCAAGTAATCCAGAACTTGTCATTTGAAGTTTTCCGTCTGCCTGAGCGAAGTCGATGTCTGAGTCGACTTCGGCTGCGACTTCACCTCAAGTCGCACGTGGAGTCGACTTGGGGTGCGACTTCGGCATTCTGCTGTTTCGAATTCAACTCTGGAAGGTTTCGCCCGACTGAAGTCGATGGTGAGGTCGACTTCGTTTGCGACTTGGCTACCCAAGTCGCAGGTGGAGTCGACTTGGCCTGCGACTTCACCTTCCCTTCTTCCGTTTTCAATTCTGGACAGTTTTGCATGTTTGAAGTCGATCTTGGAGTCGACTTGGGGAACGACTTGGCCTTCCAACTTGATTTTCTTCAAATGTATATTCCTTAAGACATTTCACAAGCTTGTTAGTAGCCAAGACTTTCTCAAATTGATTTGTTAATCATCAAAACATAGATTTAGCTAGTTTTCCTCATGTTTCCAACAATCTCCCCCTTTTTGATGATTGACAAAACCGATTTGAGTGGATACCTTTCATTTAAATAAATAAGCTCATATTCATAATGCAAACATTCAAAGTATTCATTTAAGCATATACATATCCTACTTTTCTCTCCTTAAATCTCTCTCCCCTTTAATCATAAAGACTTATACTCAAATCCTCTTCTTCTCCCCATTCTTAAATCTCTCTCCCCCTTTTTGTCAATGTATCAAAAATGGGTGCTCCCCCTAAATGGGTGCTCCCCCTCAATTTATGCTTTAAGTTAGTTCAAGCATTCCCATGTCATTTCTAAGCTTATAAAATGCTTCTTTTGCTAGGGGTTTAGTGAATATATCTGCAACTTGATCCTCAGTTCTTACATATACCAAACATATGTCATGATTTTCTACATGTTCTCTAATGAAATGATGTCTAAGGTCTATATGTTTGGTCCTAGAATGCAAGACTGGATTCTTGGTTAGACATATGGCACTGGTATTATCACATTTGATAGGTATATCTTTGAAATCCATGCCATAGTCCCTAAGTTGCTGTTTCATCCAAAGTAATTGGGCACAACAGCTCCCGGCGGCAATATATTCGGCTTCCGCCGTAGATAGAGTAACACTAGTTTGTTTTCTTGAAAACCATGAAACCAACATGCTTCCAAGAAACTGACATGTTCCACTAGTGCTTTTTCTATCTACTTTGTAACCAGCAAAATCCGCATCCGAGTAGCCGATTAGATCAAAATTAGAGCCCTTTGGATACCATAGTCCTAAATTGGTAGTGTCTACTAGATATCTAAAAATTCTTTTCACAGCTACCAAGTGTGATTCTTTTGGGCATGATTGAAATCTAGAGCACATACACACACTAAACAAAATATCTGGCCTAGAAGCAGTTAAATACAATAAGGATCCTATCATGCTTCTATACAATTTTAAATCAACTACTTTGCCCTTCTCATCTTTGTCCATTTTGATTGTGGAGCTCATAGGTGTGCTTGCTCCTTTGCTGTGCTCCATGCCAAACTTCTTTAGCATTTCTTTGATATACTTGGACTGGTTAATGAAAATTCCTTCATGTAATTGCTTGATTTGCAGTCCAAGGAAGAAATTGAGCTCTCCCATCATGCTCATCTCAAATTCTTTCTGCATGAGCTCAAAAAATTCTTGGCAAAGAGTTTCATTAGTAGCACCAAAAATAATATCATCAACATAAATTTGAATGATTAATATATCCTTTCCATTGTACTTAATAAACAGAGTGGTGTCTACCTTTCCCTTTTGAAAGTTATGATCAATCAAAAACTTGCTTAGTCTATCATACCAAGCCCTTGGAGCTTGTTTTAGTCCATATAATGCTTTGGTTAAAAACATACTTTGATTGATCTTTTTCTTCAAATCCAGGTGGTTGCTCAACATACACCTCTTCATTTATATAACCATTCAGAAATGCACTTTTGACATCCATTTGAAACAATTTAAAGTTCATGTGAGATGCAAAAGCTAATAAGATGCGAATTGCCTCTAATCTAGCAACCGGGGCATAGGATTCTTCAAAATCTATTCCTTCTTCTTGTGAGTACCCCTTTGCCACAAGTCTAGCTTTGTTTCTCACTACTAGTCCACTTTCATCTAATTTGTTCCTAAAGACCCACTTGGTGCCAATAATAGTACAATCATTTGGTCTAGGAACAAGGTGCCAAACTTTATTTCTTTCAAATTGATTTAGCTCTTCTTGCATTGCTATAATCCAGTTTTCATCATCAAGAGCTTGTTCAATATTAGAAGGTTCAATCTTGGATACAAAAGCATATTGTCCACACACATTTTGCTTTGACCTTCTAGTTTTTACACCTTCATACACATTTCCTATAACTTGCTCAATTGGATGTGCATGATTGAATTTTAAATCAGTTGGAGGTTTATAGGAATTGTTACCTTCACTTACCCTTTCCTCCATGGATTCTTCTTGCTTTTCCATATGCAATTTTTCAAGATTGCTTGTTATGTCATCTGCATCACTTAGATCATCTTTTCTTTTAAAGTATGTATTAGTTTCATCAAAAATAACATGTATGGATTCTTCTACAACTTGGTTTCGTTTATTGAAAACTCTATATGCTTTGCTATTTGATGAATAACCAAGGAATATTGCTTCATCACTTTTAGCATCAAGTTTTCCCAAGTTGGTTTTTCCATTGTTCAGAACATAACATGTGCATCCAAAAGCATGAAAATAAGATATGTTTGGTTTCCTTCCTTTCCATAGCTCATATGGGGTCTTTTTCAAGATTGCTCTAATGGTAACTCGATTTAAAACATGACAAGCTGTGCTTACAGCTTCACCCCAAAATTTCTTAGATAATTTGCTCTCATTTAGCAATGTTCTAGCCATCTCTTGTATAGTTCTGTTTTTCCTTTCAACTACTCCATTTTGTTGTGGAGTCCTTGGTGCAGAAAATGTGTGATGAATTCCTTTTTCATTACATAATTCTGTGAATCGTTTGTTCTCAAATTCACCACCATGGTCACTCCTTATACACAAAATGGCATTCTGTTTTTCATTTTCCACCAAGTTTACAAAAGTTGAAAACATAGAGAAAGCTTCATCTTTGCTAGCTAAGAGAATTACCCATGTAAATCTTGAAAAGTCATCAACAATTACAAATACATATTTCTTTCCACCAATGGTTAAGATGTCGGATGGCCCATATAGATCCATGTGTAGCAATTCAAGTGGCCTAGTGGTGGAAATCTCCTTTTTGGTAGAAAAAGACATCTTTGGTTGTTTAGATAATTGACATGCCTTACATAATTTATTTTTGTCATATTTCAACTTAGGCAAGCCTTGTACCAAACTCTTTTTCCATAGGGTCTTTATGTTTCTCATGTTTATATGCCCAAGCCTTTTATGCCAAACCCATGGATCATTATCAATGGCCATTAGACATTGACCATTTAGTTCATCAAGTGAAACCAAATATACATTTCCATGTATTTTTCCACTAAACATGATATGTTCATCATCAAATACATTGCATATAGATGATTCAAACACAACCTTATATCCTTTATCACATAATTGGCTAATGCTCATTAAGTTATGCTTGAGTCCTTCAACAAACAAAACATCCTCCATGCATGCATTTGAGCTACTGTAAATATTTCCTTTACCTTTGATTTTACCTTTCTCATTATTACCAAAGGCAACCGTTCCGTCGTTGCAAGGCTTAAGTTTGTGAAACAAATTTCTTTCTCCAGTCATGTGCCTTGAACAACCGCTATCCATGAACCATACATTATTTGCCTTTGCCTTTAAACAAATCTGAAAAGTAAACAAATAATCCTTATCTCTTTGGTACCCATTTTATGGGTCCATTTGGGTTAGTAATATTATTCAACCTTTGTTGCTCTAACTTAGAAAGTTCAAATCTTGTGTTCCTTGGAACCCAAACTAGTTTTGCACCATAATCAAACAATCTCTTAAAGTTACACTTGTAAACTTTATGACCCATTTTGTTGCAAAAGTTGCAAGCCATTGGTAATCTAGGAGTAGGCCTCCAAGTATATTTTGGTTCAAATGTTGGTCTTTTAGTCCACATAACATTTCTCCTTTGTGGCTTGTATATAGGTGCAATTTTGGTTTGATATTTCCCAAGTGTAGGCACATTTGATTTGCCACTTTCTTCTTGCTCAAATGTATTGTATCCAAGACCTCTTTTGTTTGTTTGGGAGGTCATGTTCAGAAACATCTTTACACTTTCTCCTGGATTAGAGAACTTTGCTAATGATTCATTTAAGGATTTGTTCTCCTTTTTCAGTTTCTCTACTTCTTTCAACAATGATTCATTTTCTTCTTTCAGTTTTGTTGATTTTTCAGCTAGTTTTCCATTTTCAATAATAACAAAGTTACATTGTTGTCTCTTTAATGTCAACTTGTTTCCTAGCTTTTTGATCTCCTCATATAATGAATCATATGCAAGTTGTAGTTCTTCTAATTCAGCATATTTGAGGCAATTATGAAAAGAAGAATAACTAGATTGAGAATGACAAGGTTTGGAAGTTACCTCTTCACTTTCTGTGTATTTAGTTGAGATGGATTGATCTTCCAAAACTTCCGTTGTGTTCAAGCATAGCAAGTCCTCTTCTTGCTCGATTCGTGCCATGCAGCATATTCTTGCACAGTTGGCTGCATCATTGTCGTCGGTTGAAGAGCTGCATGTTGATGAAGTTTCCTCGTTGACGAACATGCCTCTTCCTCTTGGCCTTTGGTATTTTCTTCTTTCATGATTCACCTTTGGCCTTTCTTCCGGTGTAGGACATTGAGCTTGCATATGTCCTACGCCCCCGCATCGGTAGCATTTTGTGACCTCCTTCTTCTTTTCTTTTTGTGGTCTTTCTTTGAAGTCTTTAAGGTTCTTTTCTTTTCTCACAAATTTTCGAAACTTGTGAGTAAGAAGTGCAATATCTTCATCACCATTGTTAGACGAGGAGGTAGACTCATCTGAGTTGCGTGCCGCTTTTAATGCAATGATTTTCTTCCCTTTATGATTCTCTTCGTTTCTTCTCTTAATTAGCTCATGTGACATTAGTGAGCTAATTAGATCTTCTAGCTTTAGGGTGTTGAGGTCTTTTGCTTCTTCAATAGTTGTAATCTTTGGAGTCCATGAATCCGGTAGAGCTCTCAATATCTTCATAACCTGTTCGGATTCAGAAATAGCTTTTCCAAGACCTTTGAGAGCATTAGTAATCTTAGAAAATCTTGCAAACATTTCAGAAATATTTTCAGTGTCTAGCATTCTAAAACTTTCCAACTCTCCTATCAAAATATTTCTCCTAGTCCCTTGGACTTGGGAGGTTCCTTCATAAATGGATGTTAGAGTATCCCATATCTCTTTTGCAGTCAAACAAGAAGATACTCTATCATACTCCGAAGCCGTAAGAGCACAAAATAAAGAATTCATTGCCTTGGCATTGCTCTTGACGGTTCTAACTTCCTCTTCGGTCCACTTGGAAGCTCTTTCATCTATAGGCAAGATTACACCGTCTTGGATTGCAATCCAAGAGTCCATATCGGTAGCCATAATGAGTTGCTTCATACGAAGCTTCCAATAACCAAAGTTGTTCCCATCAAACAATGGTGGCCTTGTAAAAGATTGGCCCTCGGCAAAAGCGGGAACGGAAGTAGATTGGGATGCCATGATAATAGATCTCTTTGATTCAATTCAAAGACCTGCTCTGATACCACTTGTTGGGTCCCGAATAGATGGCAAAACCCAAGAGGGGAGGGGTGAATTGGGTTCTTAAAAATTTCTTTTGGTAACTTAAAAACTTAACCCCTTGTAGAATTAATCCCCTTTAATGAAGAAACTGAATGGAAAGCAAAGTAATAAAGAGAGCAGAAATAAAAGCAAGTAGACAAGGATTTTATAGTGGTTCGGGCAACCTCCCTACTCCACTCTTCCAAGCTCACACACCTTGTGACTTGGGTTCCACTATTGTATTCTCTCAATACAATTAGAGCCTCTTGCTCTCTTCTAGATTCAAAGCTCTAGGGGGCATCAACAACTAGAGCCACTTGCTCTCTTCTAGATTCTAGCTCTAGGGGGCATCAACAACTAGCACAAGTAGGTGATGAGTCACACTCCAATCACACACTACTTTGCTATCACTTGATCTTAGCTACCCAAGCTAAATCAAGTTCAATACAAACAAATAATCAATGAAAGAAATCTACACTTTACAGATGTGTAGAAGCAGTTTGGCGCAGAGAAGAACTTGTGGTAGGCTTTGAAGAATCTGAAGTGAAGCTCTTGCAGTTTTGAAGTGTAGTTCTTCCTCTCTTGATTGGCTTGATCACTTAATGCTCTTGTAGATAGGAGTTATGCTCACTTAATATTTTCCAACTACTTCCCTCGTCCACCATGAATGCTATTTATAATCTTGGAGGGAATCCGAACGTTAGTGAGTAGGTGGCGCGCATTTAATGCGCCAACGTTCGAATTAATTCCGACCGTTGCGACCCAAGTCGCAGGTGGAGTCAACTTCGGGTGCGACTTCACCCAAGTCGCAGATGAAGTCGACTTCGGGTGCGACTTCGCGAACTTCGGTCTTCAGTTTCAACGCTGGAAGGTTTTGCCCACTTGAAGTCGATCATGAAGTCGACTTGGCTTTACGACTTCACCCAAGTCGCAGATGGGGTCGACTTGGCCTTGCGACTTCACTGTCATGATGTTCTTGAAAATCTTGACTTTGATTCATCTTGAATCTTGACTCATGTAATCTTAGATATGTTCTTGATTTGAATGATTGAGTTTATGCTTCTTGCTTGTACTTGGATTTGTCTTCAAATGTTTCAGCTTTAGTATCTATGTTGCCTTGATCTTCATCTTCATTTAGTTTGGCTTGAAATCAAGTAATCCAGAACTTGTCATTTGAAGTTTTCCGTCTGCCTGAGCGAAGTCGATGTCTGAGTCGACTTCGGCTGCGACTTCACCTCAAGTCGCACGTGGAGTCGACTTGGGGTGCGACTTCGGCATTCTGCTGTTTCGAATTCAACTCTGGAAGGTTTCGCCCGACTGAAGTCGATGGTGAGGTCGACTTCGTTTGCGACTTGGCTACCCAAGTCGCAGGTGGAGTCGACTTGGCCTGCGACTTCACCTTCCCTTCTTCCGTTTTCAATTCTGGACAGTTTTGCATGTTTGAAGTCGATCTTGGAGTCGACTTGGGGAACGACTTGGCCTTCCAACTTGATTTTCTTCAAATGTATATTCCTTAAGACATTTCACAAGCTTGTTAGTAGCCAAGACTTTCTCAAATTGATTTGTTAATCATCAAAACATAGATTTAGCTAGTTTTCCTCATGTTTCCAACACCTCCAACTGATTTAAAGTTTAAACATGCCCATCCAATTGAGCAAGTTATAGGGAATGTGTATGAAGGTGTAAAAACTAGAAGGTCAAAACAAAACATTTGTGGACAATACGCCTTTGTATCTAAAATTGAACCATCCACTATTGATCAAGCTCTTGATGATGAAAACTGGATCATAGCAATGCAAGAAGAGCTAAATAAATTTGAAAGAAATCAAGTTTGGCATCTTGTCCCAAGACCAAAAGATTGTACTGTTATTGGCACCACATGGGTCTTTAGGAACAAATTAGATGAAAGTGGACTTGTAGTGAGAAACAAAGCTAGACTAGTGGCAAAGGGATACTCACAAGAAGAAGGAATAGATTTTGAAGAATCCTATGCCACGGTTGCTAGATTAGAAGCTATTCGCATCTTACTAGCTTTTACATCTCACATGAACTTTAAATTGTTTCAAATGAATGTTAAAAGTGCATTTTTAAATGGATATATAAATGAAGAGGTGTATGTTGAACAACCACCTGGATTTGAGGAGAAAGGTCAATCTAAATTTGTATACAAATTAACCAAAGCATTGTATGCATTAAAACAAGCTCCAAGGGCTTGGTAAGAAAGATTAAGCAAATTTCTGATTGATCATGACTTTCAAAAGGGAAAGGTAGACAGCACTTTGTTTATCAAATACAAAGAAAAAGATATCTTGATTATTCAAATTTATGTTGATGACATTATTTTTGGTGCTACTAATGAGACTCTTTGTAAAGAATTTTCTGAGCTTATGCAGAAAGAATTTGAAATGAGCATGATGGGAGAACTAAATTTCTTCCTTGGACTGCAAATCAAGTAACTAAATCAAGGAATCTTCATTAATCAGTCCAAGTATATCAAAGAAATGCTGAAGAAGTTTGGCATGGAGAATAGCAAAGGAGCAAACACGCTTATGAGCTCAACAATCAAAATCGACAAAGATGAGAAAGGAAAAATAGTTGATCTGAAATTGTATAGAAGCATGATAGGTTCTTTATTGTATTTAACTGCTTCTAGGCCTGATATATTGTTTAGTGTGTTTATGTGCTCTAGATTTCAGTCATGTCCAAAAGAATCACACTTGGTAGCTGTGAAAAGAATTTTCAAATACTTAGTAGACACTACCAATATAGGACTTTGGTATCCAAAGTGCTCTAATTTTGATCTAATCGGCTACTCGGATGCGGATTTTGCCGGTTACAAAGTGGATAGAAAAAGCACTAGTGGAACATGTCAATTTCTTGGAAGTATGTTGGTTTCATGTTTTTCAAGAAAATAAACTAGTGTTGCTCTATCTACGGCGGAAGCCGAATACATTGCCGCCGGGAGCTGTTGTACCCAATTACTTTGGATGAAACAGCAACTTAGGGACTATGACATGGATTTTAAAGATATACCTATTAGATGTGATAATACTAGTGCCATATGTTTAACTAAAAATCCAGTATTGCATTCTAGGACCAAACATATAGATCTTAGACATCATTTTATTAGAGAACATGTAGAAAATCATGACATATGTTTGGAATATGTAAGAACTAAAGATCAAATTGCAGATATATTCACTAAACCTCTAACAAAAGAACCATTTTATAAGATTAGAAATGATATGGGAATGCTTGAATTAACTTAGCACAAACTAAGGGGGAGCACCTGTTTAGGGGGAGCACACCCACCTGTCTCTTACTTTACCCTCTAATTTTTGATATATTGACAAAAAGGAGGAGAAGAGAGGGATTTGAGTCGGGAATTGAGTCTAAATAGTTTGGAGAAGAGATCGGGATGTAAGTTTAAGTCTTTATGATAGTTTTTAAAGTTTTCTTGTTGAATGTTTTAACTTGATTGTTTGCATGAGTATGATAAAACTTCAAATTGTACAATTAGCATGTTTTTAAGCAATTGAAAGGTATACACTCAAATCGGTTTTGTCAATCATCAAAAAGGGGGAGATTATTGGAAATATGTGGAAAATAAGCTAAATCTATGTTTTGATGATTAACAAATCAATTTGAGTAAGTCTTGGCTACTAACATGTTTGTGGAAGTGTTTAAAGGATATACATTTGAAGAAAATAGAGCATGGAAGGATAAGTCGAATTCCAAGTCGACTCAGGCATCGACTTAAGGCCAAGTCGATCCCCAAGTCGACTCAAATATCGACTTCAAGGCGTCGATTCCTTCCAGAGTTGAAAACGGGGAGCAGAGCTGACGAAGTCGCAAACAAAGTCGACTCCGCATGCGACTTGGGCGAAGTCGCAGACCAAGTCGACTCCAGCATCGACTTCAAAATGACGATACCTTCCAGAGTTGAAGTCCAAACCCCGAAGTGCCGAAGTCGCACCCCAAGTCGACTCCACTTGCGACTTGAGGTGAAGTCGCAGACGAAGTCGACTCCGGCATCGACTTCGATCGGGCAGAAGAGAAATTTCAGAAGACAAGTTGAGATTAACTATTTTCAAGACAAACTTGTATGAAGATGAAGATCAAGGCAACCTAGATGCTCAAACTGAAACATTTGAAGACTAATTGAAGTCCAAGCAAGATGCATAAACTCGACCAAGAAGAATTGTTCAAGATTACATGATTCAAGTCTCATGGATTCAAAGCTTGCAAAACATGGGAGCAAATGAAAGCAAGCTAAAGAGAAGACACAATGATTCAAGAAGATATGAAAAATGTAAAAGAACTAAAGGAATGGAGAAGCCTAAGTAAAACAAAGCATTTCAGAGTTTTTCAAGTTCATCGAGCCACCTGACGAAGTGAAGTCGCACACCAAAGTCGACTCCACCTGCGACTTGGGTCAAGTCGATGCCCAAGTCGACCCAACTTGGAACTTGAAGACGCTACGGAAAGGTAAAGTCGCACCCGAAGTCGACTCCATCTGCGACTTGGGCGAAGTCGCACCCGAAGTCGACTCCGCCTGCAACTTGGGTCGCAACGGTCGGAAATTATTCGAACGTTGGCGCATTTAATGTGCGCCACCTACCTTCAAACGTTCGGATTCCCTCCAAAATTAAAAAAGGCAGTCATTGTGGTCGAGGGAAGCAGCTGAAAATTATTAAGTGTGCATAACTCCTACCTTCAAGAGCATTAAGTGATCAAGCCAATCCTTAGAAGAAGAACTTTGCTTCAAACTGCAAGAGCTCAACTGCTGATCCTTCAAAGCCATCTCTACAAACTCTTCTCTGTGCCAAATTGTCTCTACACAACAGTAACGTGTAGATTCTTTCTGTTTTTCTTATTGTTGTATTGAACTTGATTTAGTTTGAGGAACTAAGATCAAGTGTAAGCAAAGTAGTGTGTGATTGAAGTGGAACTCATCACCTACTTGTGTTGTGGTTTGTTGATGCCCCCTAGAGCTGGAATCTAGAAGAGAGCAGTGGCTCTAATTGTATTTGAGGAATACAATAGTGGAACCCAAGTCACAAGGAGTGTGAGCTTGGAAGAGTGGAGTAGGGAGGTTGCCCGAACCACCATAAAAATCTTGTGTGCTTGATTTATATTTCTGCTCTCTATATTATATTATTTTCCATTCCGTTTCTTCATAAAGGGGAATAGATTAATCCGGGGTAAAGTTTCTATTTAAGTTATAAATTTTTAAATACCCAATTCACCCCTCCCCTCTTAGGTTGTGCCATTAACTTGGGACCAACAGGAAAGGACCGGTGAGGTAGGCTAGTCGAGGTAGTAAGTGGACAAGGAGTCCCCCTTGACGTTGCCAAGTCAATAGGTCCGGCGCCAAGGATGGAGAGGATCATGCTATGAAAGAGTGTTCCCCGTGCTAGCGTACCGTCACATGAAGGATAACGTCATCAATGGAAATGATGAATTTGCACATCCAATGTTTATGAAATGTTTACGAATGGTTTACGTGAATGGTTTTTCATGAATGGTTTTCATCAAATGTTTATGCAAGTTTTATGAAAAAGTTTCTGCTCCGCAGGTAGTTGATCACTTGCTAAGTGTCTCTACTGAATGGAGGGAAATATTTTTAAAGAATGTTGCTTTCAAAATGAATTGCATGAAAACCCTAAGCTTTCTTATTGAGTTGAATTTCAACTCACGTTTTGTTTTCCAAACCCAAATACAGGTGGAAGGAAGAAGGCAAGGAGCACAGGTGGAGATTCAAGGATGAATGAATTTCCATGAGTACCTGTATATGAATCTAAGGGTTGAATGATTATATGAATGTTAACAATTAAATTGTTATTCGATATTGTAGAAGAATTATGTTATGTTTTATGCCTATGGATTGGCGAAAAACATTTTATGGATAAATGCTAAGACATGAAATATCATGATATGGTTAAGTATGAAGATTATGAGATGACATGTGTAAGTCTCAAATGATATAATGGCCTAAAATGGCATTTGATGAAAATAGAATGTATAAATGATATAAAATCCTAAGGAGTTAGGATTAACTGGATAAATATTCGTTAAAACCCGCCGTGTGACAGGGCAACAATCCTGATCAGTTTACCAGTTGAACGGTCTTGAGGTAAGGTTGTGACGCTCAGGCTGGGGCGTTACACAAGCTCAGTTGGGTAGTACAGAGAGAGAAGGACCTGCTCTGATGGCTGACCCCGTTGCCACACCGGCACCGCTAAGGGATGAGAATCAACTAATAGAAGCTGATAGAAGAGTCATTAATGCCTTTCTAGCACAATGACCCCCGAAGTTTTTCGGAGAACCCAACCCGATCCAAGCAGAGCAATGGAAACAGAGATTAAGAAATTATTTAGAATATCTCCGTGCAATGACCGTCAGAAGGTATTGTGTGCAACACATTTGTTATCAAAGGATGCACACGAATGGTGGGAGACGATGTTAATCACAATGCCACGACCCAAAGAAGTCTCTTGACAAACGTTTGTGGAAGAATTTAACAAAGAGTACCACCCAGTTGGATTACAAAGTCAAAAAGTAATAGAATTTGAAAAGTTGTATCAAGGGAGGATGACGGTCACCGAGTATGCTACAAATTTTAATGCTCTGGTCAGATATGTGCCATGGATCACAAATCTGCCAGGAAATAAGGCACAGAGATTCCAACAAGGGCTGAGGCCATATATACGGGAAAGTCTTGCCCCACTGCTGATTAAAGATTATGCTTCAAGCCTTGAGAGAGCAAGGGCTTTGGAAATTGAAACTTTGAGAACCCCAAGAACTGAGATTAGGTTCAAGAATGTCCAGCATGGTCCCAAGGAACCGGAAACCGGGAAGGAGAAAGCTAGAAAAGAAAATATAAGGAAGGGAAGAGGAATTCCAAAAAGGAAAAGCTCGCCGCTGTGTAAGAAATGTCAAAAGCGACATACAGGTGAGTGTCTAAAGGGCTTAAACAGGTGCTATAAATATGGCCAAACGGGTCATATCACCAAGGAGTGTAGGACGGGGGAAACAAAGATTGTCAAATGTTATATATGTGGTCAAGTGAGTCACATTGCCCCAAACTGTCCAGACAAGGCGCAGACATCTCAAGGACGTGGAAGACCTGCTCAACTTAGGATACCTGGAACAACAAGTAAGCAGGGAACTTCTACGAACCCGGTGCACATGCATGCCCTGACCCCGGACAAAATCCCAAGAACAGGTGAAAGGTGGTCATAGGTACGGTTTATATTCTAGGAATTTGGCAATAGCTTTGTTTGATTTTGGTGCCACCCATTCATTTATAGCATGCCAATACGTGACCACCCATGCACTACCAGTAGAAGAGACTAACCAAATCATACATGTAGAATCTCCGAGTCTATAGGTTAGCAAGTACTAGCCAAGTATGCAAAGCCTGCCCAATTAGGATAGGATCATTGATTCTAGAAGCTGATTTGATCCTATTGCCTATGACTGAGTTCGACGTGATATTGGGTATGGATTGGCTAAGCCAATGGGGAGCGACCATAGGACGGTAAGCATAAGAAAGTACAATTTAAAGGAACTCCAGGGGAAGGAGATTGCCATTGGAAAATTGAGGCAGCCTGACAGTTCAAAAATATTAATATCATCTATGAAAGCTATCAGGATGATCCGACAAAAATGTCAAGCCTATTTGGTGTCAGTGAATGTAGACAAAGGCATGAGGTGGAAATTAATCAAATGTCTGTGGTTAGAGAATTTCCGGATGTATTTCCAAAGGAATTGACCACATTACCTCCACAAAGGAAAATGGATATGACGATAGATGTGGTGTCGAGTACAGCTCCAATTTCTAAAACTCCATATAGAATGGTGCTGGCTGAGATGAATAAACTAAGGACTCAAATCCAAGAGTTGTTGGACAAGGGATTCATCCGACCAAGTGTGTCCCCTTGGGGAGCCCCGGTATTGTTTGTGAGGAAAAAGGATGGAAGTCTAAGGTTATGTACTGATTACCTAGAGCTATATAAAGTCACAATAAAGAATAAATATCCATTGCCCAGGATCGACGATTTATTCGATCAGTTGCAAGGAGCCATAACTTTCTCCAAGATTGATTTACAATCAGGGTACCATCAACTGAGAATAAGTCCGACTGATACTCATAAAATGGCGTTCCGAACCAGGTATGGGCATTATGAGTTTTTGGTAATATCTTTCAGACTTACTAATGCCCCTGCTGTATTTATGGATATGATAAATAGAGTTTTTTGGGATTATCTTGGTCAATTTATGGTTGTGTTTATTGACGATGTCCCTAATTTACTCTAAAACGGAGAAAGAACATGAAAGTCATTTAAGAAGGGTTTTGGAAAGATTGAGGAAAGAGAAATTATATACCAAGTTGAAGAAATGTGAATTTTGGTTGAAACAAATAGGATTTTTGGAGCATATAATATCTTAAGAAGTTATTCAAGTTGATCCTCAAAAGATTGAGACAGTGTTGAAATGGCCCAAGGCCGATGACCATTACAGAAATTCGAAGTTTTCTAGGGGTTAGCCAGCTATTTATAGAAGATTTTTCGAAGGATTTTCACAATTGTCAACCTCATTAACCAAGTTGACTCATAAAGGAGTCAGGTATGTATGGTCTGAGGAATGTGAGCGCAGTTTCCAAGAATTAAAATAGTGATTGGTGAAAGCACCCATCCTAACCCTACCCGAAGGAAATGAAGGGTTTGTGGTTTATAGTGATGCGTCAAGAAAAGGATTGGGGTGTGTATTGAGGCAAAGAGGAAAGGTGATAGCCTATGCGTCGGGACAGCTAAAGCCCAATGAGGTAAGCTACCCCACACATGATTTAGAATTAGCAAGCGTGGTATTTGCCTTGAAAATATGGAGACATTACCTGTATGGTGCAAGATGTGAGATTTACACTGATCACAAGAGCCTTCAAATACATTTTCACTCAGAAGGAGTTGAACATGAGACAAAGGAGGTTGCTCGAGTTATTGAAGGGACTATGATTTGGAAATTTTATACCATCCAGGTAAGGCAAATGTGGTAGTTGATGCATTGAGCAGAAATATCAGCTTAGTGCATCTTTTCACTAAGAAAGAAGGATTTCTTAAGGAGATAGAGCGAATGGAATTGATTGTATGTCCACCAGGAGTCCAAACAAGATTATCACAATTATGCATACAATCATCACTTTTTGAACAGATTAAGACTGCGCGGCAAAAGGATACATACCTACATGCACATGTCGAGAAAATGAAGAAAAAGGGGTTGGCTGAATTTACTATTGATGAGCAGGTATGTATAGGTATAAGGGTCGCCTTTGCATACCTAATATAGTTGAGTTAAAGGAACATATCCTTAAAGAGGCACATTTTTTGCCATTTTTTATTCACCCGAGAGTACTAAGATGTATCAGGATCTCAAGAAAGCATATTGGTGGAATAATATGAAAAGAGAGATCGCTGAATACGTAGCTAAGTGTTTAACTTGCCAATGGATGAAAGCAGATCACCAAAGAGTGCCTGGTAAGCTATAGTCTTTAGAAATTTCTGAATGGAAGTGGGATGACATCACCATGGATTTCATAGAAGGATTACCTAAGACCCAAGCAGGAAACAATTCTATATGGGTAATTGTTGATAGGTTGTCGAAAATCGCGCACTTCCTACCTATAAGAAGGACCTATATAGCAGAAAGGCTAGCTAAGGTTTATTACAAGGAGGTCGTACGACTCCATGGAGTGCTAAAGTCGATTGTCTCGGATCGAGATGCGACATTCACATCAAGGTTTTGGAAAATCTTACATAAAATCCTAGGCACCCAACTTAAGTTCAGTACAGCCTGTCATCCTCAAATAGATGGACAAACAGAGTGGGTAAATCAAATTATTGAAGATATACTCTGTATGTGTACATTAGATTTTGGAGGATCATGGGATGAGTATATCTCAATTGCGGAATTCGCATATAATAATAGTTACCAAGCTAGCATCCAAATGACTCCATTTGAAGCATTATATGGTCGGCGATGTCGAACACCGTTAAACTGGGATGAAGTTGGAGAGAAAAGACTAGCCCTAGACTTGTCTCAACAAATGGCAAACAAGGTACGAACTATTCGTCAGTGTATATTCACTACCCAAAGTCAGCAAAAGAGTTACACCGATTGCAAGAGAAGGGATTTGAACATCCAAGTTGGCGAACATGTGTTCATAAAGGTCACGCCATTCAAAGGGGTTACAAGATTTGGGAAAAGAGGAAAGCTAAATCCCAGGCATATTGGACCATTCGAGGTTTTGGAGAAGATTGGAAAAGTGGCATATAGGATAGCCTTACCCCAGCGTTAGCCCTAGTTCACAATGCTTTTCATATTTCGATGCTTAGGAAATATGTTCCAGACCCGACACATATATTAGTGGCTGAGAATTTACCGATTCAAGATTATCTAAACTATGAAGAAAGGCCAGTGAGAATCTTGGATCCGAAGGTACAAAAGCTTCGGAATCAAAAAATTGAGTACGTGAAGGTATAATGGAACCGGTATTCCGAAAATGAAGCCACTTGGGAGTTAAAAGAAGAAGTGGAACGGAAATACCCCCAGTTATTTAAAGAATAGACGGTTTCAGGACGAAACCTGTTATAAGGGGGGAGGACTGTGAAACCCAACCAATGTAGAACCCATATGCATGCATTGATCATGTATATGACATTTATATGTGTAACTATTGAATTTTGAATGATTATGTAATTTTGCTAATTACTGCAATTAGGGTTAAGGATTAGCAATAATGATCTGATTGATCATTTTGAGCTAATATGAGACAATGAGATTAGAGTAAATTTTCATTGATTGAAATGTGCAAATACATCATGGATAATCATTTTAAATTATTTAATATGAATTATGGGAATTTAAATGATAATTGTCAAGTTTAGTGAAAAAACACTAGAAATTTCATAACTTAACGCCTGTAAAGCGGATTCAAGTGAAATTTGAGATGGAAGTTGATAATGTTGGGCTTGGTATTATAGAATTATTGGGTTATGAAAATTCTTAATGAAATGAGTATAATGATTTATTGAGCATATCACAAATTTAACCGTTAACATTAAACGACTATAACTTGAGCTAGGAAAATCGGATTGAGATGAAATTTGAAACGGTTGAATGAAATTATGAGATGCATATTTTATAGGGTTTATATTAAGCCTAATATGTTAAAAATATACCTGCATTGAAAAAGGTGAGCATGGTTGACTTTAGCACCTCAAAAGTATCATTCATTTAATTCTTGAGTACATGGAATAATTGCATAATTTTAACAAAAAATTAGGTGTCAAATGCAGCTTATTTTCAGGGTATTTTATGTATTATTATGAAATGCTAAAATCCAAATAAAATCCAGCAATGAATTCCCACTATGATGATGCTAGAAAGTGCTCAACATGAGCATAGGATATGTGGCACTATGGTGACGTTCAAGGGGCTGTATTGCTGTTTATTTTTGTTTTTTTATTATTAAAATATTGCCACATATAGTTGAAATGTAGGGACCTAAGAATATGCATTCAATCATGCAAAATTCCCTGCAAAAAAAATTATAAAATACAGCTGCATTGAAGAGGAAAAAACGTGGACAGCTTGATGGGCAAATAACGTGTGATGGTGTGTTCTTATTGCTGCCATTTCTGTTATTTTTTATAACAAATTAATGCATGAATTAAAGGATAATTAGGTGTATGATTTACCCTTAAATGGATATTATTAAAACATGAAAAAAATCTGGAAAAATGGAGGCAGCAATGGACGTGATATGTTGGGCAGTTTGGACGGTCATGATATAAGCAGATTTTTGGATTTTGAAAAATGGTAAAAAACTATTTTACTAGGCTGTGATTTAACCAGCACATAAGGGGGATAAACATTCATTGAATGATGTGAAAAATTCAGCAAAAGTGGGGCCCACAGCTGGATCATATCTAGCCCTATAAATGGGTTGACGTTCACATGGATGGATCTTTGCAAAAATTTTATAAGTGCTGGAATTTCGCCCCAAGCGCCACAGTAGCTCATGTCCCCTCTTGGCCAGAAAAGAAAGAAGGAAATAGAAGAAAAAATATGGGAAAAAGAAAGGGAATTTGAGGAGGAAAACCCATCTCAAGTGTTTAGGGTTTGGAGTGCATCAACCAAGGAAGTGTTTGTGTTAATTTGAGTATTTCATCTTGAGTTCTAAACTCCAAAATTTGAATATGAAATTGAATCTTAAATACTCCTTAAACAATGATTTAATATGGCCTTTGATTGAATATTGAATGGATGTTAGGCTATATGCATGAATTTACATGATTTAGATGGTAAAAGTGATGATTTGAATGACTATTGAGTTGAAAACTCAACTTGTTAAATCTTGAATTCCAATAATAAGTTTCTATATTGAATGAATGATATGTTAGGATTATGAATCATGTATTAATGCAAAGCATAAGTTTATTTGAGCTTAAATTATGAATTTTAGAAACTATGAAATGCAAAGTGACGTATATGACCCGATTTCTTCATTTTGTTGCTAAAAATGATATGGAAATGAGTTTGCATGATTTGTGAATGCTAAGTAGGGTAAAATATTGTGATACGCGGACCCGAGTAAGGTTTATTTATATGAAATTGGCATATAAATATAGTTCATGAATAATTTAGATGAATTATGAATGATTTTCATTACAATATTGACGATTAATGGCAATTAGGGCAAGTGATTATGAATAATGTTTATAAGCCGATATGGGTCAAGGGGATTAAAAATGATTAATGAGGATTAAGGAATATTGATATATTGAAGATAATTAACTCATATATTATGGCTTAATTAATGGATATTAAGTTGATAATTATGGGTTTAAGGTGGCAAATGCTAGAAAATGCATAACTCAACGCCGAGAAGGCGGATTAAGATGAAAATTCAGAGGTAAGCACATAATTTTGTGCTTAATAATATGGAAAGGTTGGATTATGAAAATAATGATGAAATTAGGGTGAAAATCGATCATCACCATCAAAATCCAAAGATGGATTCAAATGATCATAACTTAAGCTATGAAAGTCGGATTGAGACGAAATTTGAAACGAACGGTTAAAATTATGAGATCCATGAAATGAGAGGCTTGGATTAAGCTAATGATGATGGGATATTGGTTGCAAGAAAATGGGTGTATATTATTGATTTTTGTTCATAAAAAATGTAAGCTTGTGTTTATGTTAAAGAGAGGTGATTAATTATATTTTTAGTGGCAAAAATGAGGTGTCAAAAGGAGATAATGACACATGGATTTTATGAATTATTTAAGGTAATAAAATCCATAATAAAATCAAGTTCATATTGGCATAATTTAATGGCTAATGGATTAGCTCAAAGGAGCATGAAATAGGTGGCATGGAACAGACATCCAAATGAGCTACTTACATGATATTTTTTATTTTAAAAATTACAAAATATGTAATTAAGTGAGCTACATAACAAGGGTGGTTAATGGAATTAATTTGGGATGAATTTTGTGACAAAAAATGCCAAAACATCAAGGCATATGGACGTGGATAGCAACATGAGCAAGAATGATGTGCACGTTCAAAGCAGCTTTTGGAAATTTTAATAATTTTTTTAATAGCTAAATTGACCCCTAATTAATCTAGTTACCTAGGGTGATTAAACACCCATTAATTAAAGTGAAAATTAGGTGGAAAATCGTTTAAAAGCTGCTGCAAGTGGACCCCACCCAAGTGGACAGCTACATGAAGGAAGAGAGGTGCATGTTCAAAAGCTGTTGTATTTGATTTTTTTGATTTTTTCAAATAAGAAAAGTGGACCCCTAAGTAGCCTATTAGCTAGGGTGGTAATTAGCCATTAATTAAATTCAAATTTTTGTGGAAAAAAATGGTAAAGTTGCTGCAAAGTGGACGTCCAAACAAGGGGCAGATTTGTGTCCATTAATGAATGGATTTTTGATGATTTTTATAAGATAATTACTTAATTTAAATGGACCACATTTTTCCATGTCAGAAATAGGGCATAAGCATGTCTTAATCATGCTTTAAGTACAGTAAAAAGTGGAGCCCACAAGCTGAAAAATCCAGCTTTTTCCCCAAGTACACATCCATTTGATTAAGGGTTGAGGAAAGAGAAAATGCTAAGGAGCAAACCCATTTTTCAGCAGCCCTTCACGTCCCCATTTTTCAGCAGCTTGAGGAGGAGAAAAAGAGGAGGAAAAAGAGAAGGAAAAATAGGAAGAAAGAAGAGGAACCAAGCTAGGAAAAATGGAGTCCAAGACGATTCAATTTCAAGTAAGTATACCCTTGATTTTGGGTAGAAAATCATAACTGAAATTTTCTTAAATCCTATGTGATGTTGCTATTTTGATATTTAATCATAATTATATGATGATTCATGATTATACAAATTATATAAGTTGATTTATAAAGTTTAATTTGGGTATTAATCAGCCCATATCATCTAATCTACACTTATGTGTAGTAAATCTGAACTAGGAAAGAAAAATATGGAAGAAATAGTAAATGAAATAATTTTAGCACAAAAATGTTTTTTAGACCTTATGATATGGTCATAAAGGAAATAATAAATTTTCATCGTAAAAGGATAATCATGTTATAAATTAAAAATCCGAGAATATCAACCTGAATAGGGTTGAACGGGTGTCAGGATCAGAAGCACCAAATGATTTTTAATAACTTTTTCACAAGGAATTTTGGTTTTAAAAGTTTACACGATATATAATAAATATTTAGGATCACAATAAAAAAATAAAAATTAGGTTTTTATGGGTATAAATATACCCCATAATTTACGTGATTTAGGCTATCTGAAAAGGGATGCTGCTGTCTAGTAGAGTAAAAATACCAAAATAAATATAAATACTAAATATTTCATGCTGAAAATATTTATTTTTATTAACTCATGTAGTTATTAAGGTATGGTATAAATTTAAGATAAAAAATACTTGATTTGATATTAATTCAAGATTTTGAGAATTTAGTATGCTTGAATTCAGCATTATGGACAGCTTAAGGAATAAATCAAGATAAATATTAAATTCCAGATTTTTGGGATGTAATTTAACTTATAATTGGATATAAACAAGTATCATAAGTTATTATTATGATTTAACCTATTAGAGATGGATTTTAGAAAGGATGGAACTTAGGGTTACGTATAAGACCCGATTTCCATGTTTTGATGTTGAAAATGATAATGGATTATGTGAAGGGGTAAAATGAAAAAATGCATGAAAATATGATAGAAAATGTGTATTAGGTTATTTTTTTGATAAATAATGATAATCTCAAATTTCGAGATTATTATATGATGCCTATGTTATTAATTAAGCGCTTAAAATGAACATCGATGTGTGAACAATGATAAATATGTTAAAAATGATAAATGGAGGTAATGAACCTCCAAATAATGATTTAATGAATGATTGTTATATGTATGTAAGCTCACCCTACATAAGGGTATTAAAATGAATGAATGGATGATTTTATATGTATAGGCTATGTGCTAAGTATGAGTACCCGACTTGAAGGACAAGTGGGTCAAGTTAAGTCCAAATGAATTTATGTAGGTTGGAAAACCTAAAGAATTTATGTATTTGAAGTTGATGTGAATAAATGAAATATTATTTTTATTTATTTAGGCAAAGGCAAGGAAAAAAATGGAAAAAAAAGGATTATGGCGATCTCAGGTAAGCAAGCGAACTTTCTAAAATAATATTTTCTTTCTATATGATGATATGTAATTAAAAATATTATGATTATGTTTAAACGAATGGGCAAGCATAAGTTTTGAAAAGAATGTCTTTAATGAAAAACCACAAGTTTTAAAAATGACGGCTTTAATAAAAAGCCTTAAGTGTTGGAAAAGGATGGCTTTAAGGAAAAGTCTCAAGGTTTGCTTCATGGGAAGCAAACAACGATTTTAAAATAAAGAATTTATCACAAGTGTTGTCATGGATTGGCAATGCTTTATGTTAATGAATTGAGAAATTTGCTTATGAGTAAGCAAGTTCTCCATGATAATATTTTCAAAAGATTTCACGTTTTATGTCGATGGTTTTTAAGAATTTTCTTATAAGCAAGCAAGTTCTTTATGACGTCGTTTTAAACGTATTTTATAAGAAAAAGGGAATTTTTCCCTTTTTCACAAAGCAACAATTGTAAATAAGTTTTGAATTTCTTTTATGATGTTTTATGATAAATAATTATGTTTATGAAAGAAAAAGAAAATGGGAATTGATGTATTGATGTTTAAATATAAATAATAATTTGGACATAGTCCATATGTTTTGAAATGATATTCAAAAAGTTTTGATTTCCTTTAGATAAGGAAATCTATGTTGAAAATATCTTGAAAAATGTTTATACGGATGTGTTGAAGGGGATTTAAGGATGACCAACCTCCTATGTTGATTTCATAAAATGGTTTGATTTCGGGTTGCTAAATGGTATGAAAAAGATTATGCAATCCCCTTATGTAAAAATGGTATAATAGATAGGTGGACAATAATTTGATTATTAGGATGGTTGAGAAGGAGTAGCATAATTGCATAACTTTTGTGAGCAAAAGGCCCCGAAATGGAAACCAAGAAAATGTTAGAAAATATATGGTTTAATTTTGAAAATTCAAAGGTTTTGAAATTCTTTTATAAGGATTTTTAGATGTATCATTTTTCAAACATTGCAAATGTTTATCAAAATGTTTTACTCAAAATATTTCTGAAAGAATTTAAGGAAGGTCATCCTAAAATTAGATTTCAAATGACAACTTGTTTAAAGTGGGTGCGCTCGCTTTACAAGTTGACACGGACTGCGGTCTGTGATGTGTTTTTGAAAATGATTTTTTTAAAGACACAGACTTCGGTCTATGATGTTTTTAAGTTATGGATGCAGACTGAGGTCTGTAATCCCGATTTTAAAGGATACGGGTTGCGGTCTGTAATACTTTAAACCAAACGGACTGTGGTCCGTCATGATGATGTATGGTGCACCAGTACAAGGAATAGGCCGGTTGTAGAGCACGGTTGGGATGACCGAGGCCCACTCTACATAAGGCCAAGTCGCTAAGGGATGATACGAGTGCCAGCGGCGCCCTCCCTGATATGGGAGCAGGATAAAGGAACAGCCGTATGGCTAGCGTGCTGTTAAGGATTCTCTTTCAAAAGGTAGCATGATCATTTGCTAAGTGTCACTACTGGATGAAGAGAAATGCATTTGCTTATGCTTTATTTTTGAAAAGCCCAAAGATTGGGACCTGAAAATATGTTTTTACGAAAGTTATCCTAAAGGGATTTTTATGAAACGAATACCCTAAAAAATAGGGTGTTTTACACAAAAGCGTAAATAACAAAAATGAAAGGAAATGTTTTTATGCAAATGCGTTTATGGAAATGGTTTATGTATCTTATATGCCTTGTTTGTTATAAATAAGTCCCAAGATGGGGATTATGAAAAGGATTTATATCAAACTTGTTTTTGGACATAAGAATGTCCATTATTAAAGAGCCTAAATGAAAAGTGTTTATGGATATGAGAATGTCCAATGCCAAAGTGTTTTAACGAAAGGTGCTTTAGGACATATGAATGTCTATTGCCAAAGAAAGCTATGTGAAAAATATTTTGAGACATTAAATGTCTCTTGGCTAAAGGATTTTATGATGAAAAATATTTTTGGACATAAAAATGTCCTTTTCCGAGAAAGGCTTATGTGAATGATATTTTAGGACATGAGAATGTCCTCCTTTGCCAAAGGAATTATGAGAAAAATATTTTGGACGTAAGACGTCCACTGGCAAAAGATGGTTTTATGTAAAGGTCTTGGAACATTGGATATGTTCACTCTAGACAAAAAAGGAATTAATTATAAAGGGTAAAACATGTATGTTTTTCTTTAACAAGCTCGGACGTGGCTTGTAAATGATTTAAGAATGAATGTTTTATGATAATGTTCAAGCACATAGAATTGTCCTCATGAACAAAGGATTTCATGATAATGTTTTAGGACATATAAATGTCCTCAAGAAAAAGGTATTCAAAATGTTTAACGAAATTATTTTCAAGGAAGTCTTGCCCTAAAAGATAAAATGCTTGCTTACTGAGTTGTCACTCACGTTTTGTTTTCCCAAACCTTAGACAGGTACCGGGAAACTCAAGAGGTTGCAAACCTAAGCAGGAGAAGAAAGGTACGTGATGGTAGCCAAGTGGGCTATAAGAAATGGGATATCATGAATTAAAGTGCTAAGGTATGTTGATGTGAATGTGAACTTATGTAGACTTATAAGTTCTATATGATCCAATGCTTGTATGGATGTATGTAGGAAATGTAAATGTCATTATAGAAAAGCATGATGAGATGTTATGAAATAGAATATGAAATTTTATTACAAATGTATTATCACTTGTATGATGAATGATGTGAAATGTAAAGATATAAATGATGATGAATGAAAAAAAAATTTGACGAATTTCAAATTTAAAACCAGCCGTGTGATCATGGCAACAATCTTGATTCACATTTACCAATCAATAAGGTCTTGAGGTAAGGAAGTGACGTCTCGTTTTGGGGCACCACAAATATCCTAGGTTTAGGGTATTATTGATGCCCAAAAGGATTTAGGAAGTTAAGCCCCAAATCTGATTTTTATGGATTTATGAAACGATGTCTAAACGAAGTGGAAACGGGACCCGAAACGGGTAAACAACTTGCTGCTTTAAGAGATGTTTATTTATGAATGATAAATATGTGTTAAAACCCTAAATTTTTATTAAGAAAAGTGGGGTTAATTGCTGAAAATTCGGATTTATTAAACTGCATAGGGTTATGTGTCAAAAGACACGTTGAACGTGTGAAAAATGGGTTCCAAAGTTGCTGATTTGAGAACCTATGATTAGTGGATTTAAATCCCATAAAAATACCCTAAATAAAGTGATAATTAAGTTTAATTATCATGCTGAATTAGTGACCAAGTTGATGACTTAGAAAATTTTACGAAATATATCAAGTATGTGTTGCCAAATGGGCGTATGTGAATGGATAGATATGCATGGGTGATAAATGACTTGTGAAATATGATTTTGTGCAAAAATGCATGAAAATATGATGAATTTCATGGTTATATATCTGTTTAGAATTTCATGATGTTAATTTCAAAATTTAAAATTGATTAATAAAGCCTAAGGCGATAACGTGTGCTTAAAATGGGCACCGATGTGTGAATTTTGGAAAATGAGTGAAAAATGGTAAATGAAGGTTAATGAACCTATAAATAATAATTATCGAATGATTATTATATAGTTGAATGGTCACCCAACTTATGGGATTGAATATGTTGTGTATGAACCGATGAAAGGTGCAAGTATATGCTAAGTGTGTGCTTAATGACTTGAGAAATCAAATAAATGGTGTATGTTAATGAAAATGGGTTGAAAAACTAAATGAGATACAAGGAAAAGAAATATATGAAAAATTATATTATTCTCTTGTAGGCAAAGGAAAAGAAAAGGCTGAGTCGGAAAGCTAAGGAATGCAGGTAAGTAAGCAAATTTTCTAAATAATATTTGTTTTTCTAAATTGCTTTGAATAAATGTGATTTTTGCTCTAACTTGTTTGATGAAATTGTAGAAATTATTTCTAATGTATTTAAGGATGGTCATTCCTTAGTTAAATGGTGTTGAAATGATGTTTTTACTTCAATTGTGATATTATGAAATTTCCTTTGATAAATGCTATAGAAAAATGATGTGATTCCATGTTTCTGACTGAAAAATCATGCTAGCATGTTAAAGATGGATTTATGAAAAAGTTCATGTGCATAAGATACTAGGTCCACCTGAAGGGTATAAGCGGGCCGATTGTCCCCCCTTGGTGCGGTCAAGTTGCTAAGATAGGCCCAAGGCCGGCGGTGCCCTCTCTGAAATGGGAGATGACGAGGACGGATGGTCGCCTGGCTAACTTCCATCCTAAGGAAAATATGATGAATATGTTCATATTTTTATAATGCATTATGCACATCGTACTCGTGATGGGTACAGGATTCATGTTTTTCAAGATATACCTTTTGAAAAGGTATAAGTTGCTTTCCAAGATGATTTTAAATGAAAAATGTTGCCTGAAATGATTTGCCTGTGAAATATAAATAACTTGCTCATTGAGTTTCGACTTACGATTTTGTTTTCCAAACCCAAAGACAGGTGAAAGAAAGGATATGGTGAAGGAGCAAGTGCAAGCTAGATAAAGCAATGGAAAAAATTTTAGAACTCTTATGTTATTAGGAAAAACTCATGTTGAATGGTTGTAACTATTTGAATGTTTTATGTTGATGACTATGGTTAATACATGCAGTGACATCTGTTTTATGTAAATGATGAAATGTTTTTTATCAGCATCGATTGGTTAGAAATGAACTAGTTATGCTTGAAATGAAAATATGAGGGATTAAACTCTTATGAAAATATATTTAATTGGACAAATATTCATTAAAACCCGTCGTATGACAGGGAAATAATCCTAATCACGTTTACCAATCAATAACAATCTCAAGGTAAGGCTTAGGATGTGACGCTCGGTTTTGGGGCGCCACATTTTGTGCCCAATCTTATGGATGGATTGGATTAAAGAATTGTGATGGGATTAGGATGATAATTATTTATTTTCATCCTAAATCCAAAAATTCATTTCAAATGACTATAACTTGAGATAGAAAAGTCGTTTTGAGATGAATTCAAGATGAACGGATAAAACTGTATGGTGAATGTTATGGGAGGATTTGATTAAGCTAATTACCATGAAAACATGCTTAATCACAAAAGGACAAAGTGACTTTGACTTTTGCAACAAGTATTTATGAAAAGTAAGTGGCTTACTGGCTTGAGTTAATGCCCCATATGAGGTACCAACCAAGGATTTTTTTGGCTTGATTTCGTGAATTATTCTAAATCACAAAATTCATAATAAATCCCATGCATTTATGCTTAATTTAAGGGGCTAATAAGCTAGCCTCAAGGAGGCCATGGAGGTGGCTCAAGTGGGGATGTCCAGGGGGGCAAATGCTTGGAATTTTTATTTTTTTATATACCCAAGTCAAAACCTAGCTAAGCTAAATAAGAGGGGGATGTAAATGCACATAAATGGATATTGAATTGGTGACCAAGCAAAGCCACAAGAGGCAGCCATGTGGATGTCCAAGGGTGAGGAGCTAAGTAGCTCACTTATGAGCTAAGATTTGGAATTTAAAAATATGCTAATTAGCCATTTTACTTGAATGTGAGTGTGCCAACTCATCAATGGATAAGTGGGACATAAATTACCCTATCCATGATGTGGCAAGTGGGTCCCACAAGGGGGTTAAAAATATCAAAATATATATACATGGAGCAAGGTAAGGATGTCCATTTGGGTAAAATTCAAAGGGGAGAAAAATCTCAAGAGAGAAGCCCTTGAACGTGCCCAAGACCAGCAAGGAAGGAGGAGAAAAAGAAGAGAAAAAGAGAAGGGAAAAGTGGAGGAAAGAAAGGGGTTCAAGCTAGGAAAGTTTGGATTCAAGTTTGATTCAATTCAAGTAAGTATATCTTGAGTTTTGAATCATTTAAACCCAAGTTCCCTACCTCTAATTATGGGTCGTGAATATGATTCATAAAGAACCTTTAAAGGATAATTAATGATGTCCTCAATTAGGGTATTGAATAAGGATTGAATGATATGTATGAAATCAAGAGTTCAAGAGGGAGAAATTGGAAGCTAGGGTTATTTTGGGATGGAAAGCTATCTTGAACTTTCTTAAATCCCTAGGATAAGTTTCTGTTTTGTTTAAGCACCATGATTAGGATATGATTCATGTTCTTATGGATTATATATGTTGATTTGGGCATAAGATAAATATTTTAGAAAGGATGAAACTTAGGGTTTCATGTTTGACCCGATTTTCCACTTTTTATGTTAAATTTGATGCAAGGATTAGCTTAAATGATATATGTATGAATTGTAGGGTAAAGTACCCTAAATTAATGACCCTTGGGATGTCCTACATAGGGTAGAAGAGATGGTCCTAAATCTGATTTTTTGAGCATGTATAAAGGGATGTCCAAATGGGGTGAAATAGGGTACCCTACATACATAACATGTTGCTATTTTGTAAGTAATTAAATTATGGATGTTTTAGAGGGTAAAATACCCTAGGATTAGGGTACTTTTGATGGCCAAAGTAATTTGGGAAGGTATTCCTTAAATCTGATTTTTAAGGGTACGCAAAGGAATGTCCAAAGAGGGTGCAAAAGGTACCCAAAACAAGTGTGGAAGTTGCTGTTTTGGAAGCAACCAATTTATGGATTTTAAATATATGATATTACCCTAAATTTGGGTTAAGAAAATTATGATTAATTATTGGAATTTACGGATTAAAAATTTATTATGATTTAAGTATCAAAAGAGGCATTAAAATGATGAAAAACGGGTCCCAAAGTTGCTGTTTTGGAACCCTATAATAAATGGATTAAAATTCCAGAAATAAACCCTAAATTATATATTAATTAAAGGTTTTAATCATTATCAAATAAGATACAAGTTACTATTTTGAAAAATTTTAAGAAACACATAAGATGTGTTGTAAGATGAGTATATATGGAAGGATATGTATGGACAAGTGATGAATGACTTATGTGAATTGATAAAATGAAAAAATTCATGAAATTATGATAAAAGGAATTTATGTTGTTGTTTTGATGATTAATGATAATCTCAAAATTTTAAATTAATATATGAAGCCTAAGACGTCGAATATGTGCTTAAAATGAGCATCAAACTATGAAATGTGAAAAATAGATGAAAAATGATAAATGGGGGGTATGAACCCCTCCCCGTATGATGATAAATGAATGGTTATTATGTGTATGAATGAATACCTTACATATGGGTTTAGAAAATGATAAGGATTGAATGGTATGATGCACAAGTATGTGCTATGAATGTATACCCGACTTAGAATTCAAGTTGGTTATGTACGTAATGAATTATGGGTTGGAAAACTAAGTGTATGCAAGAAAATGAAAGTTTTATGAATGCAATGTCATTTTTATGTATAGGCAAAGGCAAAGAGAAAGTTGATTCGGAAAGCGAAGGCAGAACAGGTAAGCAAGAGATTTTCTAAATGCTTCTTGTTTTAGCAAAATATGATAAAATGTTTGTCAATGATGTTCTAATTACTTTGAATTATTTAGCAAATGATTGATTAAATTGTTTCTAAGATGTTTAAGGATGGTCCTTTATCTCAATATGTATTGAAATGATATTTCTATTATGATAAATGATTTGTATAATGCTTTGTCAAATATTTATGACAGTTGATGATACATGAATTTATGAATGAAAAATCATGCTAGCATGTCAAAAATGATGTTTATGAATGGTTCATGTGCACAAAGCATGAGGTCCACCTCAAAGGTGAAAGCGGACCGATTGTCCCCCTTTGGTGCGGCCAAGTCGCTAAGATAGGCCTCGGGCCAGCGGCGCCTCTCTGGATTGGGAGAGAAGTTAGAGACGGATGGTTGCCTAGCTAGCTTCTATCCTATGATGTCATGTTTAAAAATGATGCATTGCATTGTTTATGATGTACCCATGTCGAGTATAAGGAGCATGTTTTTATGATATACCCTCGAGAGGGTATAATGTTTGTTTTCCAAGATGTTTTAAATGAAAACATTGCCTACAAAATGAATTGCCTGAAAACCTTATAGCTTGCCTATTGAGTTTCGACTCACGTTTTGTTTTCCAAACTCAAAGATAGGTAAAAGGGAGAACAAGTCAATGAGCACAGGTGGAGCTTCAAAGAATGATGAATTTTTATGAATACATGTATATGAATTTCTGAATGAATGGTTGTATGATGAATTTATGTGACTGTCTTGATGTTGTATGAAAAATATTCCATGATATGTGGCTATAGATGGAGAAAATTTTTTATGGACAAATGCTAAGGTATGATTTATCATATTATGATTGAATATGAGTTTTATGATATAACATGTGTATATTCAGATGTTAAAATGGCCTAAAAGGGCACTTGATGGAAATTGAAATATGTTAAATGACATAAACTCCTAAGTCAAGGTTAAGTGGATAAATATCTTATAAATCCTGCCATGTGACAGGGCAACAATCCTGATCACGTTTACCAATCAATAATAGTCCCGAAGTAAGGCTCATGTTGTGACGCTCGGGCTAGGGCGCCACATCGGATGAGCGAAGTCGACTTCGAACCCGACTCCACTTGTGTCGTTTCATCTGGCTATTTGGGCGCAAAACCAAATCTTCTCTCTCACTCTCCCTTTACACTCCGGCTCCAATTTTGTCCACTCCCTAAAACTCTAATCTCAAAATCAACCAAAATACCTCTGATTTTCAATTCCCCACATTCTATTTTAAATTTTTTCTTACCTCATCTCTCAAATGGCACCCAAAGCTGTTTCAAAGCCATCTAAACTTCATGTGTCTCGCTCGTCCAAATCCAACACTAGGGAAGACGTGCCCAAGCATCAACAGACTCCAGCCAAGAGGCCTCGGGACGAAGCCACCACTTTTACTAGTCATCGGGTTAGGTTCTAGGAAGGTAACCCATCTACCTCTCTTCCTAGAGAAGCAACACAAGAAGATTTTAGTGAAAGTGTAGAAATTATAGGAAGGAGAAGAGGTACCCCGGCTCCAAGGAGTTAAGTTCTTAAGATGTTGGTGAAATATTTTAGGAATGATCGGCAACATAACCGTTTCTACAAATATTTTTATAAAAGGAAAACTTTTCCACCCAAGATCATAGATTTCAAGTTTTTACAAGAGTACGAGTTTGGCATTGAAGAGTTACCAGATTTTTAGGGTTGGACTGCCCTGTTAAAAGAAGATGAAAAATTTACACCGTTCTCACCAAACTGTTCTACTATCTATGGGGTCAAGAAAATTTGAATGCATATGTTAAAGGAGTTGAAATCGACCTCGATCAAGGGCATGGAGTTAGCAAGTCTAATGCAATATGTCGAGTGGCTAGCATTTTAAAGGTTCCATGTGACAATGATCACATTCCACAAGACCTGACTCTTACTCAAATGTATAATCAGTTGATGGGGAGCAACAAATACCATCCAGGTATCGAATTTCTCCATTATATGGACTTGCTACCTCAACTAAGGGTCATAAGACTTCTGATTGCCTTTGCATTTACCCAAGGGCAGAGGACGGAACCAAGTTAACCCACATGAGGCAAAAATTCTATGGAAAATGGCAAACAGATGCAGGGTAAACTTGGCTAAACTATTTTTAGAGGCCTTGGAACTCAAGAAGGATAATCCCTGAGGCGTGTTCCCTATGTCACCTAGATCACCAAGATTCTTAATTACTACCATGTCAATTTAGATGGAGAACCTTAAGAGGTTTTGAAGCCACAAATGCCATTAATAGAGTCCTTTTGACTCGAATGAAGATTAATATTGAGACGTCTAGGGATGCACGACCGTAAGAAAAAATGGGAGGAGAATAACCTCCATAAGCGCAAGATAGGCAGGAACCTCAAGAAGAGGCAGCTCCAGTTGAGAAGGCACAATCTTTTCTTGATTCTCATTAATCTCCACAGCCTCCATCTCTAGTTCCACCTGCACCTGCATCTCTTGAAACTCATGCGTTGTATACACCTCAAGGATCCTGGGCTACCAATCATTTTGCTCACTCCCCTGCTCAACCATCTACCTCCTATGCAATTCTGGAATATCTTCAAGCTATGGAGAGTAAAATTTCTCAAGAACTTGGATCTATCAACATATCACTCATGGAAATGCATGGGAGGCAAGACAAATTAGACCAAGAGCTCAAAAACATCAAATATCATCTTGCCTCTAGTAGTTGAAGAGGCCAACCTATTCCCAGTCTGCCTAATTTTGATCCTTATTAGGACGAATCAGTCTATGCTGAACCCACAGTTCAGGACCGATTATCACCTTTATCCTCCTCATCAGACATTCTGGCCTCTAGCTCCCGAGCACTATATGCCAATTCCTTCATCAAACGATTCTCCTAGACCAACAAGAACCTTATCCCATTTCACCATTTCTCTTTCACAAATCTCGAATTGCTCATTTGATCACCATTCCTTTTTGGTGATTGATAAAAAAGAGGAGTGAAAACTATGAAATTTGGAATTTGGACACTCTAGACAATCTTTGGTTTTTTGGTACGCTGTATTTAGGGCAAATGTAAGTGACTTGAATGGTTTGATAGAGTGAATGAATAGTATGAATGACATGACATCCTTTTAGCAATTTAAATGATCTTATTTGATTGAATCGTGATGTTTGATAACTGTAAACAATACCATGGTGGTTTGATATAATGAAAATGCATTATTAACTTGGGTAAATTGCACGGAATGACTTTGGTTTCACAAATTTTAGAAACTCATTTGTTTAATGAAAGGTAAATCTCAAATTGGTTTTGTCAATCATCGAAAAATGAGAGATTGGGTAAACGAATGGCCAAACAAGCACAATTTATGTTTTGATGATTAACAACTCAATTTGAGAGATTCGAAGGTAATAACATGTGTGTTAAGATGATTTAAGGCTTAAAAAAAATCAAGTTTCAAAGCATGGCAGGCTAAGTTGCTGACCAAGTCGACTCAGACATCGACTTAGGTCAAGTCAATACCGAATTCGACTCTATTATCGACTTCAAGTGGTTATTTCTTGACAGCACTCAAATTGTGGAAGCGTGAACATGCGACGTTGCATGTGAAGTCGACTTTACATGTGACTTGAGTCAAGTCGCAACCCGTGTCAACTCTGTCAGCGACTTGGGGTATCTTCAAGGGTTTGAAGCTGAATCTGACAAAGTCAAGTCGACTCCGACATACAAATTAGGTGAAGTCGCATATGAAGTCGACTCAAACACGCGACTTGAGTGAAGTTGCAAACCAAGTCGACCCCAATATTCAACTTGGATCAAAAAGATTAAATCATGAAGTCTCAAGCCCAAGGATGACAAGTTTGACTCAAGCAACAACATTCTATCATGATTTAAGATCCAAGACATAAGTTTATCCAAGAATGCTCAAATGGACATAACCAAGCCTAATAATCAAGAAGTTAAAAATCCAATGCATAAATGAAGACTTGGGTCAAGTCGATACCGAAGTCGACTCCAGTATTGACTTCAAGTGGCTATTTCTCGATAAAGCTGAAATTATGGACGCGTGAGTAGGCGAAGTAACACGTGAAGTCACCTTCGCATGCGACTTGTGTCAATTCGCAACCCAAGTCGACTCCGTCAATGACTTGGGGTTTCTTCAAAGGTCTGAAGCTACGGCTTAGGTGAAGTCGTATATGAAGTCGACTCAGAAATGTGACTTGAGTGAAGTTGGAAACCAAGTTGAACCCATCATTCAACTTGGATACAAGAAGATTAAATCATGAAGTCTCAAGCCCAAGGATAACAAATTTGACTTAGGCAAAATCATTCTAACATGATTTAAGGTCCAAGACACAAGTTTATCCAAGAATCCTCAAATGGACATGACCAAGCTCAATAATCAAGAAGTTAAAAATCCAATGCAGAAATGAAGACTTATGAAGTTGAAACATGAAGAAACAAGGGCACCAATGCTAAAGGATCACATTTATATTGTGTTAAGGTTCCAATGAGCGAATTAGAGAGTGAAGTCACAACCCAAGTTGACTTCATTTACTACTTAGGTCAAGTCTAAGATCAAGTCGACCTGAAATGGAACTTGACTGAAGAGCTGAAACCGAAGTCACAATGCAAGTCGACTCTAGTTAGCGACTTGGGCGAAGTCGCACCCAATGTCCACTCTGAGTGAAAAATTCGAACGTTGGCACATTAAATGCACGCCACCTACCACCAAATATTCGAATTTACTCCTCTCTTATTTAATAACATAAAATGCAAGGGAGATGGTTAGCTAGTGCATTGATTAAGCTTCACCTTCCAACTTTTTAGCATCCAAATACTCATTAAGGAGATCTACAAGAAGAACTTTGCTCTTTGACTGTAAGTGCTCAAGTGTTCATCCATTTGTTCACTCTACAATCTTCCACAAGCTGAAAATCTGCTTACACATTTGTAAAGTGTAGGTCCTTATTTTCCATTCTTTTTATTTGTGGTTCCATTTGGTTTGGTGTCAGAGACCAAGACCAAGTGAAGGCAAAGTAGTGTGTGGTTGGAGTGTGACTCTCCACCTACTTGTGCAAAATTTATAAAGGGTTCCTAGAGCTGGAATCTAGAAGAGAGCAAGTACTCTAACTGTATTTTCATTAGTATAGTGAAACCCAAGGCACAGAAGTGTGTTCTTGAAGGAGTGGAGTAGGGAGGGTTGTCCTAAATCACTATAATCTCTTGTGTTTATTTTGCTTGCTCTACTTGCTATCTTATTCTTCATGTTTTTCATTCAAGGGGACTTAGTTTACAAAGGGGGTTACAACTAATACACTGAAATATTTTTAAGAATCCAATTCACCCCTCCCCTCTTGTGTGTTGCCATAAACTCAGGATTAATATTTACTAGTATGTGTAACGCTTGGTAATCTCTTACCTACGCATTTCTACCTTAGGCAAGTGAATAGCAACAACAACAAATCTTGGAATAAAGAGGGAAAAAGAAGAAACACCATCTTCAAATAAAAATTTTGGCTTCTACGACTCTAAAATTCTCTTATTATATTTTCAAAGAGTTTTTATAATAAAGATTAACCATTAGTGATTATCTCTTCAAATAATCTATTTCTTGTGGGTAGTTTTTCTTTGAGGGCATTTAATGCTTGTTAATGCTCTAATAATTTCTTATAATATCTTTCTTTCCTTAATTACCTTAAGGATATCGAAGTCGAGGTTAAAATAACTTTTTTTAAGTTGAACCTGAAGCAATATTTCTCTTGTTTTCTAAAAATAGATTAAACAAATGTCAAAAGAAAAGCGGAGGAGGTTTTAAAGGATTAAGGTTGGACTATTCAAGGGCGTAGAGTCACTAGGTTTTCCTAAAATCCAAGTGAAATTTATTAAAAAAACTTTTATAAAATTTCAATCTTTTATGAAATCCTTTTGTAGTCCTTTGTAAAATTATTTTTTGGAAAGATATGAGATTTGATCAGTCAAGGGCATAGACTCAATAAGTTCTTCCAAAATTCAAGTGTAATTTTAAAATTATTTATAAAATTTCAATCTTTTATAAAAACCTTACTTTTGAAGGATCCGTGGTTTGACCAGGGTGTAGGGTTGCTAGGTGTTTCCAAAATCCAAGTAAAATTTTATAACTCTTTTATAAAATTTCAATTTTTTTAAAAATTTTCTTATAAAATTATGACTTTTTTATAAAATCATGTTTTAAGGATTTGTGGTTTGACTATTCAGGTGTGGCGCTCCGAACCGAGGTGCCTAGAAGCCTTACTCCGGGATCGTTTTGATTGGTAAACGTGACTCAGGATTGTTGCCCTAATCACACGGCAGAATTTTTTTTATATATATATCATCAATACATGAAAATTTTCCATCATTCATCCAACATGAAATATATTCACATATCACAGTTATAACCCAAAACTGTTCCATAAACAAAAATATTCATTTCCATCTCAAAATTATCATCATTGTCTTTACATAAAATTTACATATACAACATTTCATCAAAACTACATGTCATTTTACATGCTGCCTTCATCATCTTTTCCTGTTTGTTGTTGAAAAAGCATGGGTGAGTAATAATACTCAGTACGCAAGTCATACATAATTTTTCAATCATTTTCATGCATTTCAAAAATGCAAATGCAATGCATACATAGCATTCATGACATTCCTTTGGATGCGACGCTAGCTAGGCGCCTATCCCATACATGCTCCCATTTCAGGGAGATCGCCGCCAGCCTGGGCCTATTAAGCTACTTGGCAATAGCGAGAGGGACATCCGGTCCGCTTACTACCTCGACTAAGGCCTATTCCTCGTGCACATGCTCATTTACATGCACATGCCAGCATGCCATTTGCAAATCATAAATAATTTCATAAAAAGCATTTAATAAACAATTTAACAAACACATTTCAGTTCATGTAAAGCAGTTATAGGTATGGTCAACCTTAAATAAATTTCGTAAAGCAATTCACAAACAATTTCAAGCATTTTGGAAATAATTTGCAAAACATATAACTTGCTTACCTTCTCAGTAGGTGTCTTCGACATTTTCTTTTGCTTTTCCTATTCAAGAAAAAAGGATAATTTTATTTCTTCTATTCAAGCTGCTTCTCATGCATGCTCTATAATATTTGGGCATTATTTCTTTATATGGATATTTTTATCCATAGGTTCCTCAAAATTTTCATCCTTATATTTAAATATTATTCTCAAAATTTCTCCAAAATTACGTTGTACTGTAGCAAATTACTGTAGCAAATTACTGTTCATCCGAGTTACTGTTCACAGAGACGTGGTTACTGTTCATAGGTTCCAAAAATTGATATTTTTTTCAAAAAAAAAATACCATAACATAGCTTATGCCTAGTATATCATAGTACATTTCATACATTTTGAATTTATCATCATTTACTTGGCGAAAAAATCATTTTCTCCATATACTAAAAATCAATATAAATTTACTTAAGCATAATCCTTAATTCAAAAAATCTTGAAATTAATATATCATCATTCCAACATCGTATTTATCATAATCATACATTCCAATTCATCTTTTATAAATTTTGGAGCATTATTTTCACATATCATATGCTATCTTCCCGAATACTCTATTTTCGCTCTAAATTTTTTATGTTTTAGAATAATTCCATTTAAATATTATATCTATACTTATTTTATCATGCTTAGGAATTATCTTAGCCTGGTTTTACCCTAATTAACATCCAAAAGAAATTTGGGTAGAAATCACTTACCCGAAGTGAAGATACGCCTCTTTTTCTCACACTTTTTCTCTCTAACTTACTTCTTTCTTTCCTTGGACGCGGGGGATGGTTTGGGAACTTGGAATAGCTCAAATGGAGCTGGTATTTGATGCCCTTGGACGTCCACCCTGATGCCCTATTTATAGGGTTGGATTTTTCAAGAATTTAGAATTTACACCTAGCTTTGAGGTATTTAATAATAAAAATATACTTTTTTATAATTCCTAAAAATGCATGGAGCCTTGTGCAGCTGCTCTTGCTGCCCCCTCACGCCCCATAGCTACACCTTATTTAATTATGATTTTTTATTTATAAAAATTAATTATTTTAAGTAAATTGATCTTGTCCGTTGATTACATGATAGGATTAATTGTGACCATTGGATTTGGCCCCAAAAGTCCAAGCTCATCCACACCCATGCCTCCCTTGATATTTGTACAGATTTTCATTAATTAAAAATATTATTAAAAAAATCAAAAGTCAAACCTACATTAATATTAAAGTAAAAAGTGATTTTTGATCTTCAAACGACGTTTGATCTTGACCCTTGATTTGTGATTTTCATCACATATTAACCCATTCATTATGTTCATCATGAATTGTTAGCCATCCATAAAAAAATTCATCGAATTCCGACGCCCGGATTGCAATTTATGAATTTTTTCTATTTTTTCCACAAAAATCCAAATTTGGATTAAAATATCCAAAAGAATTGTTGTTTCGTCCTGTAGTGATTAAATTTCTATTTTGTCTTTTTGTGATTAAGTTAATCCAAGTGATTAACTCTTAATCACGTGTCTTATTCACATGCACTATTCACGGGGTTAAATTCCTAATTGCATTATTTCAATCTCCAATACACATATCCATCAATATAATTCATGAATTTTCATTTATCATAAAAATAATTATAAAAAAATCTAGGGTAACAATGTCGAAATGACACGTATATTGTCAGAGTTTCACAATCCTCCCCCCCCTTACAATAGGTTTCGTCCCAAAACCTTTTTTTCTTTGAACAATTGAGGATATTTTCTTTCGACCTTTTCTCGTAGCTCCCATGTAGCTTCGGATTCTGAATATCGATTCCATTGAACCTTTACATACTCGATCTCTCTGTTCCGAAGCTTCTTGATCTTGAAATCCAATATTTGATTGGCATTTCCTCATAGTTCAAGTGTTCTTAGATTGGCAAATTCTCTGCTATCAACACATGGGTAGGATCGGAAACATATTTCCTTAGCATGGAGATGTGAAACACATTGTGGATGGCACTGAGGGCTGGTGGCAGGGCTATTCTGTAGGCTAGATTGCCTATCTTTTCCAAAACTTCAAAGGGCCCAACGTATCTTGGGTTTAGTTTTCCCCTCTTTCCAAACTAGGTGACTCCTTTGAATGATGTTACCTTAACAAATACGTGATCCCCAACTTGAATATTTAAATCACTTCTTTTGCAATCGGTGTAACTCAATCGGTGTAACTCTTTTGCCTGCTCTAGGCCGTGAGTATACACTGGTAAATCACTTGAACTTTTTCTGTCATTCTCTTTGAGAGGTCTGGAGCTAACTTTCTTTCTCCCACTTCATCCCAATTTAGAGGAGTTCTGCATTTTCGTCCATATAAAGCTTCAAATGGGGCCATTTGAATACTTGCTTGATAACTGTTGTTATAAGCAAACTCTACCATAGCCAAATATTCATCCCATGATCCTCCAAATTCTACTGTGCACATCCTCAGCATATCCTCAACTACTTGATTTACCCTTTCTGTCTGCCCATCAGTTTGAGGATGAAATGTTGTACTGAATTTTAGCTGTGTACCCAAGGTTTGATGTAAATTTTTCCAAAATCGAGACGTGAAACTGGAATCTCGATCAGAAACTATTGACTTAGGTACTCCATACAGTCTCACTATCTCTTTATAATAGATCTTAGCTAGTCGCTCAGCAGTAAAATTTTTCTTGATGGCCAAGAAATGAGCTACTTTTGATAATCTATCAACTATTACCCATATAGCATCATTTTCGTTTTGGGTACTCCGCAACCCTTCAATAAAATCTATAGTAATATCATCTCATTTTCATTCTGGAATTTCTAGCGACTGTAATTTTCCAGGGGTGCTTTGATGATCAGCTTTAACCTTTTGACATGTTAGGCACTTAGCCACATATTTAGCAATTTCTCTCTTCATATTATTCCACCAATACATTCTTTTAATGTCTTGATACATCTTGGTGCTTCCTGGATGCATCGAAAATGGAGAGAAATGTGCTTCTTTCAATATCTATTCTTTTAATTTCTCTTGGTTGGGTATACACAGACGATCACTATATCTGTACATCCCATGTTCATCTTGTATATATTCAGTGGGATTTTTCTTGATCATTTTCTCCATATAACTTTTTAAATCCCCATTTTCTTGTTGAGCCTTTTTAATTTGCTCAAATAAATTCGACTGGATTTGTAATTGAGACAATCAAACTTGTACCCCAAGTGGGCTTACAATTAATTCTAATTGTCTCAATTCTTGTAGTAGTTTTTCTTCCTTTGTGATAAGATGTGCTAAGCTAACATTTCTACTTCGTACATCAGCTACTACATTAGCTTTGCCTGGATGATATAAAATGTGGAGGTCATAATCTTTGAGTAACTCGAGCCATCTTCTCTGCCTCATATTTATTTCCTTTTGAGTAAAAATGTACTTGAGGCTTTTGTGATCAGTATAGACCTCACATTTGACTCCATATAAATAATGTCTCTAAATTTTCAGGGCGAAGACTACTACTGCCAATTCTAAATCATGGGTTGGATAGTTTACCTCATTTGGCTTGAGTTGTCTGGATGCGTATGATATAAATTTTCCATTTTGCATCAGTACACATCTTAATCCCTTCTTTGAGGCATAAGATTACAAACCCTTCCTTCTCCGTAGGCAATGTTAGAATTGACACTTTTACCAGTCTTTTCTTTAACTCTTGGAAGCTATTCTCACATTCCTGTGTCCATTCAAACCTAACTCCTTTCCTTGTCAGCTTTGTAAGTGGAGTTAACAATTGTGAGAATTCTTCCACAAATCTCCTGTAGTAGTCAGTTAGCCCTAAGAAACTTCTTATTTCCGTGATATTTGTTGGTTGTGGCCGCTTTGTTATTGCCTCAATCTTTTGAGGATCTACCTGTACTCCTTTCTTAGATATAATGTGGCCGAGAAAGGCTACTTGTTTCAACCAAAATTCACATTTCTTGAATTTAGCATATAATTTCTCCCTTCGGAGAATTTCCAATACTATCCTCAAATGTTTCTCATGCTCTTCTTCTGTCTTTGAATAAATCAATATATCATCAATGAATACCACCATAAATTGATCCAACAATTCTTGAAAAATCCTGTTCATCATGTCCATAAATATAACTGGTACATTCGTTAGTCCAAACAACATGACTAAGAATTCATAATGCCCACATCTTGTTCTGAATGCTGTTTTATAGATGTCCTTTGGACATATCCTCAACTGGTGGTAACCTGATTGTAAATCAATTTTTGAAAATGTAGAAGCTCCTTTTAACTGATCAAAAAGATCATCTATTCTTGGGAGTGTGTATTTATTCTTAACCGTTACATTATTCAATTCTCTGTAATCAATACAGAGTCTCAAACTCCCATCATTTTTTCTTACAAATAGCACTGGAGCTCCCCATGGTGACGCACTGAGTCTAATAAACCCTTTATCTAATAAATCTTGAATTTGCACTTTCAACTCAGCCAATTCGGCTGGTGCCATCCTATATGGGGCCTTAGATATTGGGGTTGTTCCTGGAATAATTTCTATCTCCATATCCATATCCCTTTTCGGTGCTAAACTACATAGCTCCTTTGGAAAAATATTTGGAAATTTCTTTACCACTGGAATTTGATCCATAGGTACCCCATCTTTTTTTATTATGTTTATAGAGACCAGATAAGTTGTACATTGCTGGCGTATCTGCTTAGCTGCTTTCATAGCTGATACCATCCTTATTGTGTTTTCTGGTTGCCTTATTTTACTGATCTCTACTTCATCTTTTGGTGTTTTAAATTGTACCTTTTTATTTCTACAATCAATTGTTGCATCCCATTGGCTTAGCCAATCCATCCCTAGTATGACATCAAACTCTGTCATTGGTAACAGGATGAGATCATCTTCCAATATTTTTGTTCCTATCCTGATAGGACATGCTTTGCAGATTTGATTTATACTTGCCAACCTATATACTAGGGATTCTACATGTATAGTACTACTGGTTTCCTCTACCCGAAGTGCGTGTGTGATTAGGAACTAGTATGATATAAATGAATGCGTAGCTCCAGAATCAAATAAAGCTACTGCAGAATTTCCTAAAATGTAAATCATACCTGTAATCACTTTTTCCTCCATCTCTTGTGACTCTGTTCAGGGTGAGGCTTGGACACCCACTGATTTGGCAGCAGTACCAGGTCGATTGTGTTGGGTCCCGAATAGATGGCAAAACCCAAGAGGGGAGGGGTGAATTGGGTTCTTAAAAATTTCTTCAGTAACTTAAAAACTTAACCCCTTGTAGAATTAATCCCCTTGAATGAAGAAACTGAATGGAAAGCAAAGTAATAAAGAGAGCAGAAATAAAAGCAAGTAGACAAGGATTTTATAGTGGTTCGGGCAACCTCCCTACTCCACTCTTCCAAGCTCACACACCTTGTGACTTGGGTTCCACTATTGTATTCTCTCAATACAATTAGAGCCTCTTGCTCTCTTCTAGATTCAAAGCTCTAGGGGGCATCAACAACTAGAGCCACTTGCTCTCTTCTAGATTCTAGCTCTAGGGGGCATCAACAACTAGCACAAGTAGGTGATGAGTCACACTCCAATCACACACTACTTTGCTATCACTTGATCTTAGCTACCCAAGCTAAATCAAGTTCAATACAAACAAATAATCAATGAAAGTAAACTACACTTTACAGGTGTGTAGAAACGATTTAGCGCAGGGAAGAACTTGTAGATGATGGCTTTGAAGTTTCTGAATGTAGCTCTTGCAACTTGAAGCACAATTCTTCCTCTCTTGATTGGCTTGATCACTTTAATGCTCTTGTAGATAGGAGTTATGCTCACTTAATGTTTTCCAACATCTTCCCTCGTCCACCATGAATGCTATTTATAATTTTGGAGGGAATCCGAACGTTAGTGAGTAGGTGGCGCGCATTTAATGCGCCAACGTTCGAATTAATTCCGACCGTTGCGACCCAAGTCGCAGGTGGAGTCGACTTCGGGTGCGACTTCACCCAAGTCGCAGATGAAGTCGACTTCGGGTGCGACTTCGCGAACTTCGGTCTTCAGTTTCAACGCTGGAAGGTTTTGCCCACTTGAAGTCGATCATGAAGTCGACTTGGCTTTGCGACTTCACTCAAGTCTCAAATGGGGTCGACTTGGCCTTGCGACTTCACTGTCATGATGTTCTTGAACATTTGTGAATCTTGAAAATCTTGACTTTGATTCATCTTGAATCTTGACTCATGTAATCTTAGATATCTTCTTGATTTGAATGATTGAGTTTATGCTTCTTGCTTGTACTTGGATTTGTCTTCAAATGTTTCAGCTTGAGTATCTATGTTGCCTTGATCTTCATCTTCATTTAGTTTGGCTTGAAATCAAGTAATCCAGAAACTTGTCATTTGAAGTTTTCCGTCTGCCTGAGCGAAGTCGATGTCTGAGTCGACTTCGGCTGCGACTTCACCTCAAGTCGCACGTGGAGTCGACTTGGGGTGCGACTTCGGCATTCTGCTGTTTCGAATTCAACTCTGAAAGGTTTCGCCCGACTGAAGTCGATGGTGAGGTCGACTTCGTTTGCGACTTGGCTACCCAAGTCGCAGGTGGAGTCGACTTGGCCTGCGACTTCACCTTCCCTTCTTCTGTTTTCAACTCTGGACGTTCTGCATGTTTGAAGTCGATCATGGAGTCGACTTGGGGATCGACTTGGCCTTCCTAACTTGATTTTCTTCAAAATGTATATTCCTTAAACATTTCACAAACTTGTTAGTAGCCAAGACATACTCAAATTGATTTGCTTAATCATCAAAACATAGATTTAGCTATATTTCCAACAGATTGGAGATGGCGGGGACTTTTTGCTAGGCCGGCCTCCCTCGGGCTGGTGCTCCTTGGGCCTTATTCGGACAGTTGGGCGAAATGTGTCAGACTTGACCACAGTTGAAGCACTTTATTATCTTGGCTTCGTCGGTCCCGTAGTCCCGGGCCACATGACCCGCTTGGCCACATTTGTAGCATTTCCCCGTTCCTTGTAAACATTCGCCTAAATGGCATTTTTGGCAAGTTCTGCAAGTCGGGGTGCTCTGTGTCTTGTCACTGATCTTCTTTCTCTCGGCGTTTCCCCTTTTTCCTTTATTAGCCTCACCTTCCTTGGAGGCTGAAAAGAATTATTTTTGAGCTTGCCTAAGCTCCTGAGTCCTCGTAGACTCCATCTCCAATGCCTTAGCCCTCTCAATGCTAGAGGCATCGTCTTTTATTAATAATGGGTCTAACCCCTCTCTTAGCTGGGGCCTTAGTCCCATCTGGAACCTTTGTGCCTTATTTTCCGGCACACTGGCAATCCATGACACGTATCTTACCAAGGCGTTGAATTTTGTAGCATATTCTGTGACTGTCATCCTGCCTTGGTAGAGTTTTTCGAACTCTATCACCCTCTGGCTCTGCAGCCCTATACGGAGATATTCTTTATTAAATTCCTCCAAAAATTCATGCCACGTAACTTGCTCCGGATGTGGCATAGTGACCATTAGCATTTCCCACCATTCATAAGCATCTTTTACTAGTAGGTGGGTAGCGCACAACACTTTCTGCTGATCATTGCAAGGCGCTATCCTGAATAATTTCTTAATTTCTGTGATCCACTGTTCTACAATGAGGGGGTCTAGTTCCCCTGTAAATTTGGGTGGGCACTAGGCAAGAAAGGCATTGATAGCCTTTCTATCGGCCTCAAGGAGACTATCCTCCACTCCCTTTGACGTGCCGAGATTAGCCGAGGGCCCTGGTCTTTCCCCATCTCCTCTTAATGGCAGGGCCTGCTGGTTCATTATTTCTTGTAATAACCCAGCAGTCTGGGTTGTCCATTGCTGCATAGCTTTCTCGATGGCCGCAGCAATTCTTTCTTCTATATTGAGCTCTGCTTGAGGTTTAGGGCTTTCCTCTCGCCATGGGTGGGTCCTAGAGGTTTGTTCTTCATATTCTGCCCTATACGTTCTTTTACTGGCTTCGCCTCTTGCTTGATCTACCGATTCGTCCAATGGGGCCTTTCGTTTGTTGGCTCTTGCTCTAGCTCTGGTGAGCGGCATTTTCAACTTCATGAAACATTTATTAGTATAACATAAATATTCATCAATAATAAATAAATCAATCATAATCATGATTTCATGTTTTCTAATTTGATCATTTTTTTCCTTTTCTGCCTATTTACCAATCCATGCTCCGATACCAACTTCTGTGTCCGATACCAACTTCTGTGGCGCTCCGAATCGAGGTGCCTAGAAGCCTTACTCCAGGATCGTTTTGATTGGTAAATGTGACTCAGGATTGTTGCCCTGATCACACGGCAGGATTTTATATATATATATATCATCAATACATGGAAAGTTTTCATCATTCATCCAACATGAAATATATTTCACATATCACAGTTATAACCCAAAACTGTTCCATAAACAAAAATATTCATTTCCATATCAAAATTATCATCATTGTCTTTACATAAAATTTACATATACAACATTTCATCAAAACTACATGTCATTTTACATGCGCCTTCATCATCTTTTCCTGTCTGTTGTTGAAAAAGCATGAGTGAGTAATAATACTCAGCAAACAAGCCATACGTAATTTTTTAATCATTTTCATGCATTTCATAAAATGCAAATGCAATGCATATATAGCATTCATGACATTCCTTTGGATGCGACGCTAGCTAGGCGCCTATCCCATACATGCTCCCATTTCAGGGAGATCACCATCGGCCTGGGCCTATTAAGCGACTTGGCAATAGCGAGGGGGACATCCAGTCCGCTTACTACCTCGACTAAGGCCTATTCCTCATGCACATGCTCATTTACATACACATGCCGGCATGCCATTTGCAAATCATAAGTAATTTCATAAAAAGCATTTAATAATTCATGATTTTTCATTTATCATAAAAATAATTACAAAAAAATCTAGGGTTACAATGTCGAAATGACACGTAACCGAGGTGTCACATTTGTCCTTGTTGATATATGCTTGCTTTAAGAATGATTAATTTGATTTTGATAATTAACAAATAATTGAAATATCATTAAAAATGATCTAATAAATTTGTCTAAGTGTTCTCAGATATTTTGTCTCTAATTATGTGTATAAAAATGAAAATGTGAAATAATTTAAGTTTCAAGAGTTCAAAGTTCATGAATTGCAAGTTCAGCAAAGTGAAGTCTCAGCCCAAGTCGACTTCACTTGCGACTTGGGTAAAGTCCCAGACCCAAGTCGACTTCGCCTGCGACTTTGGACAGACAGCAAAGTGAAGTCTCATCCCAAGTCCACTTCACTTGCGACTTGGGTGAAGTCCTAGACCCAAGTGGACTTCACCTGCAACTTCGAAGGCAAAATTCTGGACAGCAAGTTTTAACAAGACGAAGTCGCATCCCAAGTTGACTTCACCCATCCGTAGTCGACTCCACTCATCCGAAGTCGACTCCACTTGCGACTTCAACTCGTAACGGTCGAAAATCCGAACGTTGGAGCTCTAGATGCGCGTGAACTTCCACTCCAACGGCTAGAACTTTTTTTCCTCTATATATACCATTGATGTATGAACGTGAAGTAAGAGAGAAGGAGGAAAGAAAGAGGAAAACACAAGTTGAGCTTCCATCTTCTAATATTCAAGTATGTTGAAGTTATTTGAATAACTATTGAAGCTTCAAGTGCTACAACTTTCAAGTGTGCTTCCAAGATTATCATCTCCACATGACAAGGAGTTTCCGGTGCTTATCGAATACACGTTGTAAAGTGTAATCTCTCTTTTATTTATTTGTTTTATGTTGTTTCCTTGGATCGATGTCGGAGACCAAATTCAAGAAGAAGCAAAACAGGGGGTTGGTTTGAGTTTGTCTCACTAACGGGTTTTGCTTGGTTGGTTTGAGTTTGTCTCACCAATAGATTGGACTTGATTGGTTGGAGTTGGTCTCACCAACAAGTGATTATTGTATATGCCCCCTAGAGCTAGAATCTAGAAGAGAGCGGGTGCTCTAGATTGTATTGAAAATACAATAGTAGAACCCAAGACACAACGGGTGTGTGCTTGGAAGAGTGGAGTAGGGAGGGTTGCCCGAACCACTATATATTGTTGTCTCTTATTTGGTTTGATTGCTTGCATTTTATATTCCATCTGCACCCTCTCATTCTATCTCATATCACGTTTCATCAAGGGGATTGAAATTATAAGGGGTTAAGTTTTAATTTACTAAAGAATTTTTTAAGAACCCAATTCACCCCTCCCCTCTTGGGTTTTGCCATTAACTCGGGACCAACAGTCCTTACTCCAGGATCTTGTCGATTGGTAAACGTGACGCAGGATTGTTGCCCTGATAACGCGGCGGGCTCTTAATTTGATCTCATCCAAATTTTTTTTTTCTTTTCATCCATCACTTAAGCATGAATAAATCATATAATTATAAACTCATCATCATTCATAATAGACATATCCATATCATCAAAAAATCATCTACTTTCATTAAAATATTTCAATATTTACATAATTACATTCATACTTGTATTATTCATAAAACATGTCTTAAATACTATCTTCACACATTCGCCTCCTTGGACGCATATATAGAATTGCAATTAAATTTGTAGGTCATTTCTACCTTGCATCCTTTATGAGTCAGCTCCATAGCCTATTTGTCATTTTGAAAACATATATGAGTAATAATACTCAGTAAGCAAGCCTTTTTCTTTAGCAAGTAAACATTTTTCGCTTATTCAAATGCATTTCTCCCCATTCGGTAGGAGACACTTACCAAGTGATCAATTACCAATGGGACAGAAACCTTTTCATGCATTTCATGAGAATGCAATGCATTCACTCATTCATGACTTTCCTTGTGCCTCCAACCTCTGGGAGGACGCCGCCGGCACACAGCCCTTGCGACTTGGCAATAGTGAAGGGGGACCCTCTGATCCACTTACTACCTTCACCGAAGCCTATTCCTTGTGCACCATGAACATACACATATGCCGGCATGACATGCTCCATAAAACTTGATAAATTATTTAGAAAATAATTTAACAAGCAGGTAGCAATCATTTCAGGTAAAGCATTATAGGAATGGTCATCCTTAAATTTAATTCATAAAACACGTAAGCAAACAATTTGCAATCATTTAGAAATATTTTAAAAAGCATATAGCTTGCTTACCTTCTCAATCCGTGTCTTCCTCCTTTTCCTATACATGAAAAAATGATATTTTATCTATATCATTCTATGTCTTAGTTTACTTCCCATGCATGCTTTATAATCATCCATTACCTCATTTTTATAGAGGTTAATCATATAAATATACTTGGTCATTACCTCCTTATATGGATTTTTATCCATAAATTCTTTAAAAATTCCATCCATATATCCTCATAAAATATAAAAATAAATCCAAAATTTTCCCAAAATCACGTTGTTTACTATTCATGGTACTGTAGCAAATCACTGTAGCAGTTACTGTTCATCCGAGGTTACTGTTCATGGGTTCCAAAAATAAAAAATATCATGACATAACTTATGCTTAGTATATCATGGAAAATTTCATATATTTTGAATTTATCATCATTTACTTAGCTAAAAAAATAACTTTCTCCATATACTAAAAATCAACATAAATTCACTTAAGCATAATCCTTAATTCCAAAAATCATGAAATTAATATATTATCATTCCAACATCATATTTATCATATTCATACATCTCAAATCATCATTTATGATTTTTGGAGCATTATTTACACATATCATATGTTATCTTCCCAAATGCTCCATCTTCGCTCCAAATTTTTTATGTTTCGGCATAATTCCAATTAGGCATTATATCTATACTTATTTTTTCATGCTTAGGCATTATCTAAGTATTCTTTTACCCTACTTAACATCCAAAAGAAATTTGTCTAGAAATCGCTTACTCAAAGTGAAGAACTCCTCCTTTCCTTCTCACTTTCTCTCTCTTTCTTTCTCTCCTCCTCTTCCTCTTCCTCTTTGGCTTGGGAACGTGTGGGAGCAAGGGGTTTTGCTCAAATGGAGCTGGGTTCGGATGCATTTGGACGTCCCCAAGGCTCCCTATTTATAGTTTTTGATTTTCTACTTAATTGCAATTTACCCCTCCTTGTTTGAGGTATTAAATTCTAAATATTTTGCCACCTCATTTCCACCTCGTTTCTGATTTTCCTAGGTGGAATTATGTGGTCCATACATTGCTAGAGCTAATCCCTTCAATTAATTACAAATTTTCATCAAAAGGTGTTTTAAATCTACACCCTTGATTTTCCATGATTGGATTCATCTTAGCCCTTGATTTTTCATCAAAATCTAAGCAATCCTTTAATCAAAATTCCAGCCCCCCTTGCTGCCTTGGACGTCCCTTCTTGCAGCCCCTTTATTTATTATTTTTGTTTTATTAAAAATACATATTTTAATCCAAATTTATCCAAGCCATTTATAACTTGATAAGATCAAATGTGAGCCATTGATTTTTGGCTCAAAAGTCAAGCCCTATCCACGCCCATGCCTTCCTTGAGATTTGTGTAGATTTTTCATTAATTAAAAATATTATTTACTTAATTAAAAACATTAATGTTGAAGTAAAAAGTGATTTTTGATCTCCAAACGACGTTTGATCTTGACCCTTGATTCATAATTTTTAATAAATCTTGGACCACTCATCCTGTCCATCATGAATTTTTAACCATCCATAAAAAATTTCATCAAAATCCGACGCCCGGATTGCAAATTATGAATTTTTCTTTAATTTTTCACTAAAATCCAAAATTTCATTAAAATATAAAAAATATTGTTATTTCATCCTGTAGTGATTAAATCTCCTTTTTTCGTCTTTTTGTGATTAAGTTAATGCAAGTGATTAACTCTTAATCACATGTCTTAATCTCAGGGTTACTATTCATGTGCACTATTCACGTACACTATTCATCCGAATTTCATAAATAATTATTTTAACCTCTATTCCCATATATTTCATACTCATTAATATATATTTTCCAAATATATTACCTAGGGTTTATAACCCTAGGATTTTATACACGTGTTATCAATCTTTCATAAAATTTTACTTTTAAAGGATTTGATATTTGACTAGGACATATGGCAGCCAAGTTTTCTCAAAATCCAAGTGACATTTTAAACACTTTTATAAAATTTCATTCTCTTCCTTTCTAAGGATCTAGGGTTTGACCATTTGAGGGCATAGAGTTGTTGTGTTTCTCCAAAATCTAGGTGAAATTTTAATTTCTTTTCATGAAATTTTGATCTTTTATAATATCATATTTTTATTTGCGTTTAACCAGTCGAGCATGTAGAGTCACTGGATTTAACCAAATCTAAATAAAATTTTAAGTTATTTTTTCTATTTTGAAATTTTTATCAAGTTCTCTCTAAATCTAAATTATGATTTATTGTACCACTTTGGAGGAAAGGAGTATCATTTTCAAAGGACTAAGTTCAAGCTAATAAAGTAACTTAGCATTAGAATAATATTGCTAATAACCACAACCTCACCAAAAATATAAAAAATCTAAAAACACATGAATAAAAAATACTAGATATATAAATAAAATTTGAAAACAAATTTAGATTAAGGTTTGATATTTGTATGGAGCTTAAAGCATCAACATGAAGTAGTTTCCCCGAATCTTAAGAAATAAGTAATAAACAAGAAAAATCAAATACAATAGTAACATAATATGATTACATATAATAATACAAATTAAAAAATAGAAAATCAATCCGATGCATAAAAATCTAACGTACATATAATTTTACGTTTGGCCCCCCTCTTAAAGTTAAAGCATAAAAGAAATTAACGACCTCTTCTACCTAAAAATATAATATTTGTAAAAATAAAAAATTCTCTAGTGCGTAATTTGAAGCCTCATAATTTTAATGCATGTGATGCCTTCTTGGTAAAGGAAAAAGAGAAACCTAGTTCAAGAAAGTATAAGGTAATATAGACTGAAGCTTGGAATTTTATAGAGCTTAAAGCTTTAAAACTTAGGTAGCTTCTTCCAATCTACATAAATAAATATTTAAAATTAAAATTTATAGGCTAGTGTTTAACATCTATATGGAGCTTAAAACTTCAACGTTTAATTAGCTTTTCCAAATATAAAAATATTCAAATCTCATGCAATAATGCCAATAAAAGGGTTGATATAATATACATTAGATAGAAATTTAATAAAAAAATTTATTGGGTTTAAAACCCTCATGGGTTCAAATCTCAACAATTAGTGGTTTCTCTTAATATAAAATATACAAATATATAAAAAATTTAAATATTCATACATTCTTTAATAAATAAAAGGAAAAGACAAAAATCACAAAAACCATGTTATACATGCCCAATAGACACTTAAAAAAGACTCTCAAAGAAAATAACAAATATATACATTTAGCATAAGGTTTGGCATCTTTATAGAGGTTAAAAGCTTCAACACTTAAGTAACTTCCTCAAATCTGAAAAAATCATAGGCTTAGAACAAAACAAAATAACAAAAAACATTAAGGATTTTCAAAATGCAAATTAAAAAAATATTTATGACATACAAAGTTTTTTTTAAAAAATCTCACATAGTAAATAAATTTAGGATTGGTACCCTCATGAAATTCGAAATCTTAACATTTAGGTTACTACCTTCATGAAGTTCAAGCTTCAACCTTTAGTAATTCCCCATATCTCAATAATAATGAAAGAAAATTTTAAAATTAACATTGGAATAAAGTATTAAAAAAATACATATATAAAGAGATAGATCTGAAAGTTTTTTTTGGCATCTAATACAAATAAATCAATACATAAAGCAATAAGAATAAATAATAGTAAAGAGAAATTTATGATACAAGAAAGACAAAAGATCATAATCTAAACTCTTCAGAATATATAATCAATCAAAATTGTTATTACAGGCTTCCATATCTATATTTAGGTTTCCGATCAATGATTTAAAGGGAAAGGTAAAGGAATCAAACATATATAAATTGTTTTGCATGCTTAAGTTTAAGTTAAGTTTAAAAGATATATATTATTACTTGACAATATGTAATCCTAAAATATTATCACAAAGTAACCAAATATATGTATAAAAAGAAATAATAAAAAATGAAATTATCTAAATTTGAATGTCAAGTCCAACACAATAAATTTTAATGAATTTTGACAGGCTCTATAACAAAATAAATCAAGTAGTTAGGAATATATATTTCAAAAATAAAATAAATATATATCAAAATCAAATTGGCAATTTCATCTGTTAGTTGGATCATGTTTCGAAAAATCAATAAATGAAATAATATCATGAGCCATAAATGCAATCAATAAGTCATTAATATGAAGAAATAATGAATTTTTGAAAAATATTTGAGAGAAAAGTTTATTTGATAAAAAAAATTTAAAAAAGTTTGCAAAAAAATTTATATTGGTTGGTACCTTGTGCCATCTGAGAAATTTAGAGAGGTAAATTATTAACGAACCAATGAACTGAATCGAAAGAAAGGAGTTTGTTCTGAGACATTTGAATTCAAGTGAATCTTATCTAGAAAAAGTGATATTTATGCTATTCAATATTGCTTATCACAAAATGTGATTAATTGAATCCTAACAACTATGCATGAATTCCTCATTAAAGGCATGTGAAAAATAGCCTTCAGATATCCATAATCTAATATCAATGGAATTACTAAATATACATGGGTCATTGATATGCACTATCACCCCCACGTCATCTTAAACTCGACGAGAGGATCTGACGATAAGCTGTGATCTTTGTGCATGCCTAGCTATTGTAGATGTGGGCACTAGAAATTATGTAAGATGGCTACTATAGAAATATTAAAATTAACAATGTTGACCTTGTAGTGTTCACCACATTCAATTGATGCCGCAGATGGTAAAGATCTAGACGGTTGTGATTCAATCAGGCTTTGGACAACTATGATTATTTTGATTTTGACATGTGTGCTACTAATAGGTCATTTGTAGAGTTTGTATCAGATAAAAATTTGTAAGTTTGTGACATATTCCACTTGAATTTGGATGGACAACAAAAAAGAGAATTTGGTTACTGATGAAGAGCACAAGTTATAATGTTTTGGTTGCACTCTTTTGATTGTGCACATACGTCTCATTTATTTGAAGTGTATTGCAAATTTCACCTTAATTATACGAATGAAAATCTCCCAAATCGTATAAATGAAAGGTTTTAGAAGAAAATTATAATTTATCAAAGAATTTATACATAAAAAAGAAAGATAATCTAAGAAATGTGTTCCTTATGGAATGCGGATCACAAAGATTTTACTATATTTTGAGATTGATTTGATTGATGAGCCACTTCAAGTTTTGCAAAGTATGAATGCCAATGATAAAGATTTGGTGCAAAGAATGAATATTAACACATAGCAATTCTAAGCAACTAAATTGGCAGCAAGCCAAGGCTAACAAAGAGGAGATAAGGAGCTTTAGCAAGAGCAGTAAGCTCCAACTAAGGAGGAGGCATCCCATGCCTCATGTTCACCCTATGCATTCCATCCTTTCATTGATCCAAATTTCACAACATTTTTAAAACATATGTATGACAACATAATGGTAGAGCTAGGCGACAGTAATAACTCTTTAATGACCATGTATTAGAGGCAAGACAAATTAGAGCAAAATTTCAAAACAAATTCTTACACTTTTGCCTTAAAAGTCCAACATCACTCAATTCCATCCTTTGACCCATTTGCACAACAATCTAGGGCTTTTTCTCCTTCGCATGCATATTACCTCACTTTCGATCATTTTAGCTGGTTGAGAGAAGGGGAAAGATAGACTTTTAGGTTTTAAGGGATAGTTAGTACTTAAGGAGAGTTAACTAATGTATTCTCTTCTTGGATCTCGTACTATGGATGGTTATATTTTTTTAACTTTGGATGTAGATGGTTGAAATTATGTTTAATATGTATTTTGAAACTTATAATCACAGTAAGAATGATGTATTTATTGTTTTGACATCAATGAAATGGATATTTTGGTATATTTTAGTTTGAATTGTGAATGGATGTGTTTTGTGCTTAGGAATTGTTGAAAGATGTATACTAAATGAAATATGCATATTGATTATAGCTTAAATTGGTTATATGATACCAAATGTTTGAATCAATGAATAATCTAGTGAATTGATACCTGACTTAGATATTATGAGCATGAAAGGTAAACATTTTAATTAGTTTTGTGAATTATCAAAAATGAGGAGATTGTGGACTTAATTGTGGTAAATTACAAATCAATGATAGTTTTAATGATTAACAACTCAATTGAAATGAAATAAAGTTTCTAATAAGTTAGGGTTGCAACTTGACGCAGATGCAATATTCAATTTTTTATTGACAAACATAGGTGACATTTAGGTTTTAGAATAAATGTTTTCCAATTCAATTAGGTCATGATTAAGTGAAAGAACTTTTGCTATAATTATAATCAAAATACTTAATACATGAATCAATATTCTTTTAACAACTTAGCAGAGATAGCAGATTCAAATTGGATTGATGTAAACTCCGTATTAGTTTTAGGTTCTCTCTAGGAGGGTTGAAAATAGGTCTATTTTTAAAAAATTCTCAAAAATAAAATTCGCATTTAGTTTTAAAACTAGGTTGGGTCGGGCAAGTTCGAACTGACCTGATATTAAGTGTCATCCCTATAATAAGTGAATGCATGTTAAAATTTAAAAATCAAATGATTAAGAACAATATTAAGATATAGAAGAGTCATATTCAAATGAAGTCATAGTTCAAGTTAACTTTATCACCGATTGAGTGAGGTTACAACTAAAGTCAAACCCAAAGTATGACCTAAGTACATGTTGGAAGAAGAATATAAAGTTCAAAAGTAAAGTTATAAACTTGAGTCGACTGAACATGCAACAGGGTGAAGTCGCACTCCAAGTTGACCTCGACTGTGACTTAGAAAAGAAAACATGAGGAGCCAAAATTTTCAGATTTAACTGGAATGCAAAGTTGCACCCTAAGACTGTTGGTCCCGAGTTTATGGCCAAGCCCAAGAGGGGAAGGGTAAATTGGGTTTTTAAAGAATTCTTTTTGTAACTGGAAAACTCAACCCCTTGAAAGTTGGGTCTCCTTGAATGAAAAACGTGAAATATAAAAGCAGTAAATAATCAAACTCAAGAAGTTATAGTGGTTCGGGACAACCCTCCCTACTTCAATCATCCAAGAACACCCCCTAGTGTCTTGGGTTCTACTAAACAAGATTTTAGTACAGTAGAGCCCTTTGCTCTCTTTTAGATTTCAGCTCTAGGGGACCTTATACAAACTCAGCATAAGTATGTGACGAGTTTCACTCCAGTCACACGCTACTTTGCCTTCATTTGGTCTTAGTTTTAAATAGTAAACCAAATGGAATACAAATGATCAATGAGTAAAGAAAAATTCTATACTTTACAATTGTGTAGGCAGTTTCTTGCACATAGAAGTTGTTGAAGAGGTTGAAGATGGGGCAATTCAGCACTTAGCAGTTTGAAACAGTTTTCTTCTTGAAAACCCTTTTGTAGATCACTTAAATGCGATGGAATGAGGAAGTTGAACTCAATCAATGCTCTCTTATCTGCTCTTCCTTGTTCATTTGAAGTGCCTTAAATAGAGGAGAGTAAATTCGAACGTTTGGTAGTAGGTGGTACTCATTTAATGTGCCAACACTCGAATTTTTTCCGACAGTTGTGAGTCAAGTCGCATTTGGAGTTGGCTTCGTCTAAGTCGCACAGTGGAGTCGACTTCGAATGCAACTTCACCGAAGTCACATACTGGAGTCGACTTCGGATGCAACTTCGGCCTTCAGCCTCCAATTCAAGTTCCATACTCAGGTCGCCAAGTCGCAAGTGGAGTCGACTTCAGATGCGACTTCACCAACCATATGTCTTCTTGGAACTTTAGACTTGTTAGTGATCGATTTGTGTGTTTAGCCTTTCTTTGTTCTTCTCTTTTCAAGTGCATAGGTCTTCATTGGTGGTTTTAGTCCTTGACATTTGTTTTGTTCAATGTTCCTTGGTACACTTGATATTATCTTTATTAGCGATCTTGACTCAAGATTCTCATTGCCTCTTGAATTTAACTTCTAAATTCTAATAAGAAGTATAGAAGCAACTTAATGTTGATTTTTTTTACTTAAGTCGCAAGCTTGAGTCGACTTGAGGTGCAACTTCACCTAAGTCGCATGTTGAGGTCGACTTGAGGTGCGACTTCACCTAAGTCGCATAGTGTAGTTGACTTGATATGCGACTTAACCCAGTCAGCTTCGATTCCTGTAATTGAGGTTCACTCAAGTCGCAGTTGGAGTCAACTTGATGTTGCAACTTCACCTAAGTCGCAAGCGGAGTTGACTTTGGTTGCAACTTCGTCTGTTTCGGAGTCCAGATTTTAGCACTATCAATTTTTGGGGCATTGAAGTCGATACTGGAGTCGACTTGGGTATCGACTTTACCTAAGTCGATGCCTGAGTCGACTTGGCAAACTACTTGGCCTACCAACCTTTTGACTTTTGAATATATGAACCTTGACATCACTTAACAAACACATTAGTACTTAAATGATTCTTTAATTGAGTTGTTAATCATCAAAACATGGATTATGCTTAATTTGTCTCATGTTTCAACAATCTCCCTGTGGCGCCCCGAACCGAGGCGTCCACATAGTCCTTACTCCAAGATCTTGTCGATTGGTAAGTGTGAATCAGGATTGTTGCCTTGATCACGCGGCGGGTTCTTAATTGGATCTCGTCCAAATTTTTTTTCATTTCTTTTTCTTTTCTTTCATCACATAAACATATACTCATCATCATTCATAATGGACTTATCCATAACATCATAAATCATCAACTTCTCATTTTATTCATACTTTCATAATTTCATATAACCTATATTCTTTTTCATCATATGCCATTATGGCCTACATTCATACTTCAATAACAAAGGATTACATACCTTTGTATCTATGCTTCTTTCATCATATCACTTCCAGGAAAATCAACCTGTTCTTTTTCATCACTTGGCTTTCATCACTTGAAATTTCCCTGCACTTGTCTAGGGGGGGAAAACATGAGTCGAAACTCAATAAGCAAGCATTTTTCATTTTAAATGCATTTCTCTCCATTTGATAGAGACACTTACCAAGTGATCAACTACCAATGAAACAGAAACCTTTTCATAAACCGTTGGATGTGCAAATGCTTCCTTTCAATTCCTGACATGAACCATTGTGTGCGGGTACGCTAGCCCAGAGAACATCTCACATAGCATGGTCCAATGCGCCGGCTGTCTCCGACTTGGCCTCATCAAGGGAACCTCTCTTCCTCTTGACGCCTACATGGTTCCTACATGCATGACTTTTGATTTCCCGGCATTATATACCTCTTACACTAGGTAACTCGTCATTCTCATGTAGAGAATTATTTGCACCATCCCTTAAAAATATAATTTCAAATCCATGCTTTTCTTTTCAATCCATGTATGAAAATGCAATGTATTCATTCAAACATAACATTCCTTTGCCTCCACCTCTGGGGAGGACGCCGTCGGCACACAGCCCATACGACTCGGCAATAGTGAAGGGGGACCCTCTGATCCGCTTTCTACCTCCACCAAAGCCTCTTCCTTATACATCATACATGTGCACATGTCCATGAACATCACATGATATCAATATGCCGGCATGACTTTCCATAAAAACTTATAAACATTCATTATTTCAAAACATTATAGGAATGGCCACCCTTAAACACATTTCATAAATACTTGGGAATAAAATCATATTTTCAAAACGGTTTGCTTGCTTACAAATCATCAATTTCAAAAGAGTAAATCATTTTCAAAGGATAGTTTGCTTACAATGAAACAATAAAATCACATTTTAGAAAGCTTGCTTGGTTACCTTTGCTTTGCTTTAACCTGACTCCTTTATCCTTTCCTTTCATTTTTCTATACAAGAAAATTGGATATTTTATCCATCTATTCCATGTCTTAGCTTGCTTCCCATGCTTGCTTTATAACCTTTCATTACCTCATTCCCATAGAGGTTAATTGTATAAAGATACTTAGTCATTACTCATTTATATGGATTTTTATCCATAAATCCTTTAAAAATTCCATCCATATATCTTCATAAAATATAAAAATAAATCTCAATTTTTCCCCAAATCACGCTGTGTACTGTTCATAATTACTGTTCATGGCACTGTAGCAATTACTATTCACGTTTACTGTTCATTCGAGGTTACTGTTCACAAAGACGTGGTTACTGTTCATGGGTTCCAAAAATTGATATTTTTTCCAAAAATAAAAAATATCATGACATACCTTATGCCTAGTATATCATAGGACATTTCATACATTTTGAATTTATCATCATTTACTTGGCCAAAAAAATCATTTTCTCCATATACTAAAAATCAACATAAATTCACTTAAGCATAATCCTTAATTCCAAAAATCATGAAATTAATATATCATCATTCCAACATCATATTTATCATAATCATACATCCAAAATCATCATTTATCAAATTTGGAGCATTATTTTCACATATCATACGCTATCTTCCCGAATGCTCCATCTTTGCTCCAAATTTTCGATGTTTCGGCATAATTCCAATTAAGCATTATATCTATACTTATTTTCTCATGCTTAGGCATTATCTAAGCATGGTTTTACCTTATTTAACATCCAAAAGAAATTTGAGAAGAAATTACTTACCCGAAGTGAAGATATCCCACTTTTTCTCGCACTTTCTCTCTCTAACTTCCTCCTTTTCTTTCTCCTCAAGGCTAAAACGTGGTGGGGGTGAAAAAATGCTCAAATGGAGCTGGGATGAAGTGCCTTGGACGTTCACCCCTGCCCCCTATTTATACTTTTTGATTTTTCATCAAATTGGAATTTACCCCCCTTGCTTGAGGTATTAAATTATAAATGTATTTTTTTCTAATTTCCAAAAGGTGCATGGAGCCTTGTGCAGCCCACCCTAGGCCTGCTCCAGCCCCCCTATTTCAGCCCTATTTTTCTAGCTTTTTTATTTATTAAAATTTATTTATTTTAAGCAAATTAAATCCTAGCCGTTGGTTCTTGATGAGGATGATCATGGGCCATTGGATCATGCCCCAAAAGTCCATGCTCCAGCAGCAATTGCAGGCTTTGCATTAATTTTATTTAATTAAAATTAATCAAAGTCAAATGCCATTAATGAAAAAGTAAAGTTACTTTTTCATTTTCAAATGATGTTTAATCTTGACCCTTGATTTGTGATTTTCATCACATCTTGGACCATTCATCATGTCCATCATCACATCTTAGCCACCCATACAAAATTTCATCTCAATCCGATGTCCGGATTGCAAGATATGAATTTTTCTTCATTTTCTTCACAAAAATCCATAAAAATCCGAAAATAATAAAAAATTCCAAAAGTGGCTATTTTGTCCTTTTGTGGGAAGCTTCCTTTTTTGTCTTTTATGATTAAGTTAATCCAAAGTGATTAACTTAATATATTCCTTAATCCCACATTTACTATTCACGTTTCACTATTCACGTGCACTATTCATCCGAATTTCATGCATAATTATTTTAACCTTCATTTCCATATATTTCATATCCATCAATATATATTTCTCAAATATATTACCTAGGGTTTACAACCCTAAATTTTTGTACACGTCTCAAAGATCGGGGTTCCACACTCCCCCTTTTTGATGATTGAAAAAATCAATTCGAGATAAACCTTTCATTTTTATCATTTAAGAGGTATTTCATGTTTTAGTTATCATTTTGTATTGAATTCTATTGTCAAATTATGTTGGTTACACAATATTTCATAAAGATGACATATTTCATTTAAGTGACATAGTATTGCAATCACAAGGTAGAAATATTCATTTCAAGTCTTATAACTTTGCAACAAAAAGAGAGTTTCATTCAATGCAAGTCATGAATATACAAAAATGATTCAATTTATACATTCTACCCTACCCAAAAATATCTTAAGTTCTCTCTCTCTCTCCTCTTTTTTGTCAAAGCATCAAAAAGGTATGTTTGGGAAGCGAGATTTGTGAAATTGAAAGGCTGAGATAGGGTAGGAGATGGGATGAGTTGGAGGGATAGGACGGGTACAGGCTGAGGAAAATGAGGATGATGGAGCCTGAACAGTGGGTTCAGCTCAGATGGATTCGCCCCAGTTTGGATCAAAGTCTAGTAGGCTTGGAATAAGTCGGCCACGACTACTACTCAAGGCAAGTTGATACTTGATAGTCGTCATTTCCTGATCCAACATGTCCCGCCATCCATGCATTTCCATAAAGGTGATATTAATATTTCCCAACTCTTGTGAATTGGGCTCTCATTTGTTGTAGATATTCAAGAATGGCGTTTGATGTGGATGGTTGATCCGGGGAGCGAGCAAAGTGATCAGTGGCCCGTGATCCATGAGGAGAACAAGAGCCATGTGACGCAGGGGAGGCGGGAGCTGGAGATGCAGGAGGTGGAGATGGAATGGGATCATATCGGGGTAGATCCTCCCCCTCAGGACGAGCTTCCTCGAACGTATTGGAACTGATTTCCCATTTGTTCCCTTAACCGTTTAGCCCAAAATGCATCCAAATCAATCTTTATCTGGGTCAGGAGGGCACGGTTGATAGCATTGGTAGGTTTTAGCACCTCACATGGCTCGCCCTCCAAGTCAACACGGTAGTAAGCCAAAATTTTGATAATCCACGTGCCATATAGTAAAACGCCCTGTGGGGTCTCCTTCTTTAGCTCAAGGGCCTTCAAAAATAGTTTGCGAAGATTAACCTTGACCTTATTTGCCACCTTCCATAGGATTTCGGCTTCTAGTGGGTTGAGTTGATTCCAGCCTCCTCCTTTAAGGTAGATGCAGTGGACAAGAAGCAACCATAGGACCTTGAGTCTTGGGGACAGATCCATGTAGTGCAAAAACTTGATACCCGGATGGTATTTGTTACTATTTGTCAACTGATTGTACATTTGAATGAGGGTCAGGCCTTCTGGAAGGGGTTCAGTGTCTCTAGGCACGCCTAGAATGTTTGCAACTCGATCGATTGCATTTCTCTTGCTTATACCATGTCCGAGCCCCAGATTTATCTCTACCTCTTTGATATAAGTATTCAAATACTCCTGATCCCATAGGTAATAGAATAGCCTAGTCAGATCAAGGTCTATCCTATCGTCCTCCTTTAATAGTCCAGTCCAACCTTGAAAATTCAATAGTTCCTCTATTCCAAACTCATATTCTTATAGGGACTTGAAATCTATGATTTTGGGCACAAATGTCTTCCTCTCATAGAAATGCCTGTAGAACCTACTATGCTGACGTTCAGTTCTAAAATAATCAGTAGGCATTTTAAGGACTTGTCCCCTTTGAGTGGGGGTACCCTTTATCTTTCCACCCAAGTCCAAACTATCACTTGTTTTAGGATTTTCTTCTTCTCTAGGTGCCGAGGTGGAGGGATTACCTTCATGAAACCATACCCGTCGACTTGTAGAAGTTGTAGCCTCTTCCCGGTCTCTTTTGGATGGCGTTCTTTACCTACACAACACGTCCTCCCTAGTATTTGATCAGGATGGTCTGGATATAGGAAGTTTGTTGGGTTTGGAGACAGCCTTGGGTGCCATGGTTTCTGGATTGATGAAACTATGGAAAGGTGGATGGGTATGAAAATGTAGGACAGGGATGAAGATAAGTTCTTTGAGGAGATTTAGGGAGGAAAAAGGATTGGAGAAGAAGGAGAGATGAGAGAGAGAGAGAGCCGAATCTGGCCTCTTGTAGGCGGGGCAGCCAAACCGTCGACTTCGGTGAAGTCAATTTGGGATGAGTGGAGTCGACTTGGCTCCTCCGACTAAAGTTCAATACACTTTCTATTTTCTACCCCCCTTTTTAATTGCAAGATTTCACATTGATATGTCTAATTTATGAATCAATATCAATCATACCCATATTATTTCGAATTTTGTAAAATAATTCCTTTACTAATGGTTTTGTGAAAATATCAATAATTTGATCCTCAATTTTAATATATTCTAGGCAGATATCATGATTTTCAATATATTCTCTAATGAAATGATGTCTCACATCAATGTGTTTGGTTCTAGAGTGTAATATGATATTTTTAGTTAAATATATTGTACTCGTATTGTCACATCTTATTAGTATATCTTTATATTCAATTCCATAATCTTTAAGTTATTGTTTCATCCAAAGTAGTTGGACACAAAAGCTTCCGGCGGCTATATATTCGGCTTCCGCAATAGATAGAACAACACTTGTTTGTTTCATTGAAAACCATGAAACCATCATGTTTCCAAGAAATTGATATGTCTCACTAATGCTTTTTCTATCTACCTTGTAACTGGAAAAATCCGCATTTGAGTAGCCAATTAGAACAAATGTTGAACCCTTAAGATACCATATCCCTAGATTAGTAGTATTGATCAAATACCTTAAAATTCTTTTTACAGCTATTAAATGTGATTCTTTGGGATATGATTGAAATCTACAACACATGCAAACACTAAACAAAATATCTGGTCTAGATGTAGTCAAATATAACAAAGATCCTATCATGCTTCTATATAACTTTTGTTCAACTATTTTACTTTTTCCATCCTTATCAATTTTGATGGTTGAACTCATAGGTGTATTTGCCCTTTTGTTGTTTTGCATCCCAAATTTCTTGAGCATTTCTTTGACATATTTGGATTGATTTATGAAGATGTCTTCACTAAGTTGCTTGATGAAATTTAATTTACCTATCATGCTCATTTCAAATTCATTGTGCATAATCTCATAAAATTATTGGCATAGAGTTGCATTAGTAGCACCAAATATAATATCATCCACATAAATTTGAACAATTAATATATGATTTCCTTTGTATTTGATGAATAACGTGGTATCAACTTTTCCTCTTTGAAAATCATGATCAATCAAAAATTTGTTTAACCTCTCATACCATGCTGTTGGAGCTCATTTTAATCCCTACAAAGCTTTGGTTAACTTAAAAACAAATTTGGATTGATCTTTCTCTTCAAAACCAGGAGGTTGTTCAACGTATACTTCCTTGTTTAGATATCCATTCAAAAATACACTTTTTACATCCATTTAAAACAGTTTAAAATCCATGTGAGATGCAAAGGCTAGTAGGATGCTATTGCTTCCAATCTAGCTACTGGAGCATATGATTCCTAAAAATCGATTCTTTCTTCTGAGGAATATCCTTTAGCTACAAGCCTAACTTTATTTCTCACCACAAGTCCACTTTCGTCTAGTTTATTCCTGAAAACCCATTTGGTACCAATAACAGTACAATTTTTTGGTCTAAAAACTAGGTGTCATACTTGATTTCTTTCAAACTGGTTTAGCTCTTCTTGCATTGCTAAAATCCAATTCTCATCATTAAGAGCTTGATCAATTGAATTTGACTCTATTTTAGATACAAAGGCAAAATCTCCACATATATTGTATTTAGATCTTCTCGTTCTTACTCCTTCATATATGTTACCAATTACTTGTTCAATTGGATGGTTATTTTTGAATTTCAAATCCATCAGAGGTTTGTAAGAATCATTACCTTCACTGACCTTTTTGTCCTGGGATTTCTCTTACTTTGTTTCCAATTCTCCTCGTGGATTTTTAGGATTCTTTGACATGTCATCTGCATCACTTAGCTCATCCTCCTTTTTGAGAATAGAATTAAATTTATCAATTACAACATGTGTTGATTCTTCTACTAATTGATTTCTTTGGTTGAAAACTCTACATGCTTTGCTATTTGATGAATATCCAAGAAATATTACCTCATCACTTTTGGCATCTAATTTTCCTAAGTTTATTTTTCCGTTATTCAGCACATAGTAAGTACAACCAAAAGCATGGAAGTATGAAATATTTTATTTTCTACCTTTCCATAACTCATATGAGATCTTTTTCAAGATTGCTCTTATAGTAACTCAATTAAATACATGGCATGTTGTACTTACAGCTTCACCACAAATTTTTTTGGATAATTTACTCTTATCTAGCATAGTTTTAGTCATCTCCTGTATTGTTCTATTCTTCCTTTTAACTACCCCATTTCGTTGAGAGTCTTTAGTGCAGAAAATGTGTGATGAATTCCTTTTTCATTGCAGAATTCTATAAGTTGTTTGTTTTCAAATTCACCACCATGATCACTTCTAATGGATATGATCATATTTTGTTTTCATTTTACACCAAATTTGATAAAATAACAAACATTAAGAAGGTTTCATCTTTGCTAGCTAAAAGTATTATCCATGTAAATCTTGAAAAATCATCAACAATGACAAAAACATACTTTTTCCCTCCAAGAGTCAAGATGTTAGATGGCCCATACAATTCCATGTGTAATAGTTCAAGTGGCCTAGTCGTTGAGATTTCCTTTTTGGAGAAAAATGACATTTTAGGCTGCTTGGATAGTTGACATGTCTCGCAGATTTTATCTTTGTCATATTTGAGCTTTGATAATCCTTCTACTAGGCTCTTTTTCCTCAAGGTCTTAATGTTTGACATATTTATGTGTCCAAGTCTTTTATGTCATATCCGCGGATCATTATCAATAGCTATAAGATATTGTTCATCAAGTTCATCAAGAAAAACCAAATATACATTTCCATGTCTTTTGCAGCTAAAAAACTATGTGGTCTTCATCGAAAATATTGCATATAGAATATTCAAACACAACTTTATAGTCTTTGTCATACAGTTGACTAATGCTCATTAGATTATGTTTGAGTCTTTCAACAAATAGCGCATCCTCAATACATACATTTGAAATACCATAAACATTTGTAAAAACCCCGATCTTAGACACATGTATAAAACCCTAGGTAATATATTTTGGAAATATACATTCATGAGTATGAAAATATGTGGTAATAAAGGTTAAAATAATTATTTATGAAATTCGGATGAATAGCGCATGTGAATAGTAACCCTGGGATTAAGACACGTGATTAAGAGTTAATCACTTGAATTAACCTAATCACAAAAGACGAAAAAGGATATTTAATCACTACAGGACGAAATAGCAATACTTTTTATATTTTAATGGAATTTCGGATTTTAGTGAAAAATTTGGAGAAAATAGAAAAAAATTCATAAATTGCAATCCGGACGTCGGATTGAAGTGAATTTTTTTTATGGATGGCCAAATATTTATGATGAACATGATGAATGGTTTAGGATTTAAGAAAAATCATGAATCAGGGGTCAAGATGAAACGTCATTAGAATATCAAAAAGCAATTTTGCTTTTTCATTAATTTCAAGTTTGACTTTGTTAATTTTAATTAATTAAAAAAAATCAAATAATTAATGAAAAGCTGCAATGGCTGCTTGAGGCTTGACTTTTGGGCCAAAATTCAATGGTCCAAAATCAATCTTATCAAAAATCAACGGTTGAGATGAATTAGCTTAAAAATAATTAATTTTAATAAATAAAAAATCATAGATAAATAGGGCTGCTAGGGGCTTGAGCTGCTATAGGGTGGCAGCACAAGGCTGAACACATTTCATGGAAATTGGAAAAAAATATTTAAAATTTAATACCTCAAGCAAATGGGGGTAAATTGTAATTTGATGAAAAATTCAACCCTATAAATGGGGGCAAGGTGAGAACGTCCAAGGCACTTCATTCTCAACCCAAGCTTGAGAAATCCAAGTTTTCCCACTCCTAAAATCATTCTAGGCCATTAGAGAAGGGTTGAAGAGAAGGTTCAAGAGGAAACGTGTGACAAAAAGGAGGATATCTTCAATTTGGGTAAGTGAATTCTACCCAATTTTTTTTTGATATTAAGTAGGGTAAAATCACGCTTAGATAATATCTAAGCATGAGAAAATAAGTATGGTCATAATGCCAAAGTGGAATTATGCCAAAACATCAAAAATTTGGAGTGAAGATAGAGTATTCGGGAAAATCATGTATGAAATGTGCATAAGTGAAATTATGATGAATTTTAGAATATGGAGAAAATGATTTAATTGTCCAAGTTAATGATGATAAATTCAAAATTCATGAATTTTCCCATGATATACTAACTGAGAGCTATGTCATGGTATTTTTTTATTTTTGGAAAAAATGTCAATTTTTGGAACCCATGAACAGTAACCAATTGTGAAACCCCGATCTTAGACACGTGTATAAAACCCTAGAGTTGTAAACCCTAGGTAATATGTTTGGAAAATGTACATTCATGGGTATGAAATTATGTGGAAATAGAGCTTAAAATAATTATTTATGAAATTCGGATGAATAGTGCACGTGAATAGTATCCTTGGGATTAAGACACATGATTAAGAGTTAATCACTTGGATTAACTTAATCACAAAATGAAAAAAAGGAGATTTAATCACTACAGGAAAAAATAGCAATACTTTTTGATATTTTAATAGAATTTCATATTTTAGTGAAAAATTGAAGAAAAATTCATAACTTGCAATCCGGATGTCGGATTAAGATGAAATTTTTTATGGATGGCCAAAATATTATGATGATCATGATGAATGGTTTAAGATTTGATAAAAATCATGAATCAAAGGTCAAGATGAAACGTCATTAGGAAATCAAAAAGTAGCTCTACTTTTCATTAATTATAAATTTGACTTTTTATTAAATTTAAATAATTAAAAATAATAAATAATAAATGAAAATCAGTGCTACAGAAGGGGCTTGCAGGTGTAGGGGGAGCCTTTTTGACCAAAATCAATGGTCCACATTCATCATCATCATAAATCAAGGGTTAGTATTAAATTAGCTTAAAATAAATAATTTTAACAAATTAAAAAAATCAAGAAAAATAGGGCTGCCATAGGAGGGTTGGAGCTTCTGTAGGGTGGCTGCATATGGCTCAAAGCACCTTTTGAAAATTAGAAAAAAAATATATTTATAATTTAATACCTCAAGCAAAGGGGTAAATTCTAATTTGATGAAAAATTAAAAACTATAAATAGGGGCCAAGGGGTGGACGTCCAAGGCATACATCCCAGCTCCCAAGCTTGACCAAGAGCTCATTTTCCTACCCTCACCCACGTTTTAAGCCAAGAAAAGCAAGGAGAGAAGGAGAGGAGAGAGAAAGAGGAGAAAGAAGGAGCATATCTTCACTTGGGGTAAATGAATTCTCCTCAAACTTGTTTTGGATGTTAGATAAGGTAAAACCATGCTTAGATAATGCCTAAGCATGAGAAAATAAGTATAGTTATAATGCCCAAATGGAATTATGCCTAAACATCGAAAATTTGGAGCAAAGATAGAGCATTCGGGAAGATAGCATATGATATATATAAATAATGCTCCAATATTGATAAATGATGATTTAAGATGAATTATTATGATAATCATGATGTTGGAATGATGATATATTAATCTTATGATTTTTGAAATTAAGGAATATGCTTAAGTGAAATTATGTTGATTTTTAGTACATAGAGAAAATAATTTATTTAGCCAAGTTAATGATGATAAATTCAAAATTCATGAATGTTCCCATGATATACTAGACATAAGCTATGTCATGGTATTTTTAATTTTTGGAAAAAATGTCAATTTTTGGAACCCATGAACAGTAACCACGTTACTGTGAACAGTAAACGTGAACAGTACCCATGAACATTGATCGTGAATAGTAACCTGCTACAATATTTTTAAATAGTAATTATGAACAGTAAACACATGATTTTGGGAAAAATTGAGATTTATTTTAATATTTTATAAGGATTTATAGATGGAATTTTTAAGAATTTATGGATAAAAAATCCATATAAGGAAATAATGACCAAGTATTTTTAAGGTTAACCTCTATAAGAAATTATGGAGGAAAATAAAGTCATAAATGAATATAACATATGTATGATAAAGTATGCATATCCTTTTCACTTGTATAAGAAAAGGAAAGGAAAGGATAAAGGATTCAGACTGAAGCAAAACAGAGGTAAGCAAGCACAACTTTGAAAATATGATTTTATTGCTTCATTGTAAGCAAGCAAACCTTTTGAAAATATATTTTATCCTCAAGTATTTATGAAATGCGTTTAAGGGTAGTCATTCCTATAATGTTTTGAAATGATGAATGTTTATAAGTTTTTATAAAAAGTCATACTGGCATATTGATGTCATGTGATGTTCATGGACATGTGCACATGTATGATGTATAATGAAGAGGCTTTGGTGGAGGTAGAAAGTGGATCAGATGGTCCTTATTTACTATTGCCGAGTCGTATGGGCTGTGTGCCGACGGCGTCCTCCCAAGAGATGGAGGCAAAGGAATGTTATGTGTGAATGAATGCATTGCATTTTCATACATGAATTGAAAAGGAAAGCATGGATTTGAAATGATATTTTTAAGGGATTGTGCAAATAATTCTCTACATGAGAATGACAAGTTACCTGGTATAAGAGGTATATAATGTCGGAAAAATCAAAAGTCATGCATGTAGGAGACCATGTAGGCGTCAAGAGGAAGAGAGGTTCCTCTTGATGAGGCCGAGTCGGAGAAAGCCGGCATATTGGACCATACTATGTGAGATGTTCCCTGGGCTAGTGTGCCCGCATACGAAGGTTTATGTTAGGAATGGAAAGGAAGTATTTGCACATCCAATGTTTATGAAATGATTTTTATGAAAAGGTTTCTGTGCATTTGATAGTTGATCACTTGGTAAGTGTCTTCTATCGAATAGAGAGGGATGCATTTAAAATGAAAAATGCTTGCTTATTGAGTTTTGACTCATATTTTGTTTTCCCACCCTCAGACAAATGTA